>JAOPUG010000007.1:11551287-11563029 GCA_027564375.1 Micropterix facetella | reverse complement strand
TGTACGTTAAAAATATGACTTTTTTATTTTTATTTTAAATAAATATATAGGTATCTTCTTTTTCGTACTATATATATATCCACTATAATATATTGAATACTAGGTATATAAATCAAACATAAATTTGAATGATATGTAATACAGTCAATTTAAATTTTAAAATACATAGCACAAACTTTACCGTATAATTTCGGAAACATATTTTTCGCATTCTTCTCTAGTAGATATAGACAGTCAATGTGTCACCCCTGTCTTGTATTGGTTTTCTGCTTCTTTTAATGTCTGTCCTATGTGTGAGTGGTATATATAGTATAGTTTTGATCCTAGATATAAGTAGTGTCGTTGTCTGTATACAGTCCTCATTTTTGGTTGTATCTGTTTATCTTTGGGTCTAGTGTCGTGTTTATGTTCTAGTTTTTCTCTATCCGTATTCCTCATAAGGTTCTTAAGATAGCGCACCAGAACAGTGCGTATGTATAGTTGTCATTAAATGTCCATTTCATGAATTTGCATTTCAAAAAAAGTCAATTAATATTAATTCACATTCTAGCCCCGTTTCGTCAAGCAGCCATTGGTTTAACGTGAATTTAGTGATAGTCCTATTTATTTTTGTCATTTGTATTGCGACTGACGTCATCTATCATATAGAATTTTGCTATTTCTGTAATTTTTGTTGGTCTCATTCTTTTTTTCTTTTCATTTAGTTTACCTTTTAGGCCCAGCATTTTTGTAACAATCCTTTTGTTCTCTGTTTTTTTACCAGGGATTTGTAAAGTTTGCTTTTTTGACCATTTCAAGCAATTCTGGTATGTTTTTTTTTTCATGTTCCAATATTTTTTCCTTTGCTTTCACCTTTATTAATTCTGTTTTCAGATCATTAACTTCCTGTTGTTTCTAGTTTTTAATTATTTGGTAAGGTTTTTAACAATTCTCATTGTCTTTTTAATTTTCCGTTGCATGTGTGTGCTGAGTGCATTTATTAATCAGGTATATATATTTATTATTAAGGCTTCGAACAGTTTTTTTGTAGTTTTTTTGAGTTTGAGATGCCAATGTCAATGCTATGTCTTATGACTGAATAATTATTGTAATCATTGCCGTTATGGGCCACAATATTATTATCCTGTACAGTAAATTCACCAGTTTCTCTGTTTTCTTCCGCTAGCAGGTTTCTCCTTTTCTCAGCTTCTTCTTGTGTCATTTGTAAAACAAAATTCTTCTTAGATTTTATTGTTTGCACATTTTTCAGTCTTTGGGCTTCTAACAGTTGAGGATTCTCTCGTTTCAATTTTTCTCTATACCTCCGAGATCTTTATGCGCTAGTATGTGGCATTGTGAAATCTAAAAATGTAAAGCCTTACTGTAATCGCAGCTTTATGGTGTAGGTTTTGCGACGTTGCTGGTCAGCCTGTAGGTCACGGAGCAAAATGTCATTCTCTTCCATTTTATATTCAAAATTATATTCTGGCGAAAACATTTACCTACGTTTGTTATCAAATGTAAATAACGTTACACTAGGATATTGTTCATCTTCTGAAAACAGTGAAATGATGTAAACTAACCTGAATCAGTAGATAATGTGTCTCAAACCTGACAGAAGAAATCTTCACGGCCATGTCAATCACATTTAAAAACTGTTCACTCGATGTATTTTAACAACTAGCTTTTTTATAATGGCGGTCGGTGTAAGTAAATGATGATATTGCCATTTCAAGTACTAAATCAGAGGACCTCAAAACTTCAATCGAGATGAAGGTCTTAAACTTTCCACTATATGGAGCCCTCCAATTTAGAAGTTCTCATTGCCGACCCCTGACAAGGGGAACGATACGCAAGACACAGTAAGTTATGTGTGCATAGACGATTTTCAAAAATCGCGCTAAACTATTTATCGCTACGATATGTGTCAGTGGGCGTTGCGGCGGTAAAAATTGAACTATCCTCTCCAGCACCCAACGAACGCAGAGTGTCGGCATTCAGCGTATGCGGCAGTCACACTCTTATTATCCCAGTGAAGATAACAAATGAAACTATGTCTAGACGTCGGGAACATTATCTACTAGCTTCATGTGGTAAGAATCTGTTTTTCTTCTGAAATAACTTAGTATATTTAATTACTTCGGCCTACCCTGCGCGCTGCGGTGGCCGAAGTCGAATCGTGCGAACAATGTACAACATTAGATCGTACAAAAATATTTTTCTCGACGGTCGACATGCAGGTGGACACAATTTTTCTTTGTGGTTTAGATGGACTCTAGGATATGAAATTAAAATGTCCAAAAATACTTTCTCGGCGTTATGTAGTTTATCTAAACCAAAAAGAAATGTATGGCCGTCTCTCTGGACGTGTCGGTGTTACTATGCAAGATAACTCGAGTAAACTACGTCCGTTTCAAAATTTTCTTTCACCAACCGATAGTTGTGTCCAATGCACAGAACCCAGTTAATTTTCGGGTTTGTACGATCTCATTATTTTTATAATATTTTTTATTTGTTTAATTAAATGACGACCATCAGTAGCCTCCATCGGGCTATGGAGGAACCCCTTGGCCTCGGTGTGTTGGTATGGTACGAAACTCGGCCGCTAGATGGCGTCAAAAGTTATATAGCATTTTTAGAGCTTGATACGCAATAAAGAGAGGAAATGGTTAAAAGAAAAGTTGTTGGCCATGATTAGACGCGTATGTGTTGCATGTCGCCTGAGGTCAATCCATCTGTTTAGATAAAAATAACGAGAAGTCATAAGTCATATATACAAGAAAATAATCATATGGGCCGAAGTTTGAGAAACCCTTGGGTTTTTCCCTTGCCAAGTTTTATTATAAATTTCCGTTTATTTTCGTGGGACTTGAGGATTTTTTTATTTGGACACATATTGTAATATGGGGATGTTTGTGATTTTGTTAATCATACTTTGCCTATAATGTAATATTTATAATACTAGTTAATTTGAAGAGTAAATTGTGAGATTATATAAAAATAATAGTTATGTCTATATTATGCAGTTTCTTGTAATCAAAGTAATATTTAGATATATGTATTGTTAGTTTTATAGTGTAATATTGATTGGAATATTCTGAGAATGCAAATATGATGCACATATTAATACCATAATCACATAAAGAGATCTGAACTTAGCTGTTGGACTCCTATACCTTTAAGGATGCCAATTCAATGCTTAATAATCTCTCTCTCCCTTCTTCCTTTCTCATATTTCTATGGGGAAAAAATATTGTGAAATTCAAATAAAACAGATGGAATATTACATATTTCACGCCTAATAAATATTAATACAATAAAAACATAATTATGTTGTTCTTAAAGCAATCTAATTTATAAATTCCTGAAAATCCGCCGAAATTTTCTGATCACCATTATATAATTTGATTTTTGGCCGCGCCCCGTGTTATAGAAGATTATCCCTTTGTTGCGCCTTTCACACTTTGTTTATTTGACGACACCCTCTTTTATGCCCGAGAAAAAAAGACGGTAGTAAATTAATCCGGGACGATTTAGACGTTCGTCCAATCGAATTACATTATTTCCATAAAATACCAAAGAAATACCAATAAAAGATGGAGATTCCATTGATAACTAGCCAACATGTGCGATTATTGCGCAATGAATAAAAATATTTTCTATATTTTCAGGTTGCTTGGCTGCGAGTCGACACGCAGACGATTCTGACGATCGCCACCCATGTCATCACAAAGAACCACAGGGTCGGCGTCACGCGTGGAGATCCCAGGACATGGACGCTGAATATCCGAGAGGTGAAAGTCAGCGATCGAGGTTTATACATGTGCCAGATAAACACGGAACCCATGATGATGCAGACAGGATATCTTCAAGTTGTTGGTACGTCATAGCGGTGTTCATAGAGGCGTGGACCATATACGCTTATTGGTGGCGCGTACTTAGACTAGCTCTTAAGGGCCAGATGAGATACAGACACTCTATTTATGGAGCAAGCTTTTCGCTGCGATACAAATCAATATGTGTGTGGACAGTAGAATATTATTAATTTCGATTAAATGACTCACGCTTAATGATTTCGTCCGTCGGACATTTCTTGGCTGCAGCTCCGTCCTTCTGATGAAGATCAGGTGAACACATTAGGAAATAAATTCACATTTTTGTCGAAGAGGGACGAGATGATGTATAGTTAATTTCTACGATAAATCCTATATTAAGTTTTTCAGTGCAGAAATTCAGGCAGATACAAGTTTCTGTATCTGCGTTTCTGTTTCTGTTTCTGTTCATTATAATGTTTCTGTACGCGATTTCACACAATTCCTTAATTTATTTTATCGACCCGACAGTTACGTAGACAAATAGTACCTAATACGCAAATTTCTTATTTTTTAAAATGCGCCAGCAATCGATAATACACTCTCGCAAAACGACTTGAGCGGAGTTCTGATTTTAGAGGCTAACTTAACTTTTCATATCCCAGCTATGCCAAGATACTAGGATGACACCCTCAGGGTTGAACGCCGCCACACCGTGCGCCTTCATAGGCTGCCGCGCGGAATATTGCTCTCGCCAATAGGCCAATAGTGAGCCATACACCCGCTCTTCGCTCGACCCCCGCCCGGCTATGTGCGCGAGCGCATGCTTCTTTTGTCAGCTAATTTAAATCCTAGATTTTATTATTTATATACTTCCGTAAGCGGTCACAATTATTTTTAATTATTATTTTACGTTTACATGTTATTTACAAATAACTCTATCTTAAGCAAACACGAACCGGAATCCAATAAATTGACATAATACTGTGATCGAAACTGTACCGTTAACCTTAATTATTATTTAGGTATACTTCGTCGAAATCATTAATATCCTAATAGTCTACTAGATTACCGTACGATTTCGGTGAAATTAGACAATTTTGTTTATGTGTATTCTAAAACATTGCTTAAATCGCTATCAATTACACTATCTAAGCTTATTAAATCTACGGTTTAAAATAATCATGACGGACCTACTAGTTATAACATTTAATATTTATATTACTTATCTACACAATGTTAGACTTATCGTGTGGCTTCATCTAAAACAAAACGTAACATTATTATATATATTAGAAGGTTTCCTAATGAATCCCTGTGGCAGAATTTATTTGTAATTTATATTTATAACGCGATCCATTGGTTGTTCCCACGATGTACATTAGTCTGTTATTCTCATTAGTTTCTTTTAAAAAATTTAGTCAATGTAGTTTTGTAGACAAAGCTCGTAGTTGAAATGTTTGAAGAGTGCTAAAATCGCTTTCCGAAGCTGGAAAAACAAGTGCATTTGATGAACTTTCGTCCGTTTGTCTAGACGAAAGGGTCTCGTTTCTAAAGCCTTTTTGGCATAATAGCACCCTTATTTATGACATGGGTCGCATCATTTTACAGGACCACCCTGCCTACCCTAATTTCTTAACTTAATTATATTAGCTAAGAATCTAAAAAAAATCATGACTAATTTGCCCATTTATAATAAAATTATGTCTACGTCTGCCTTAGACTACTATCTGTTGTTGGTAGCTAAAAGTTTGATGGTTAGTAGGAAAATTGAGCCTCTATACTCACAGCACTCAGTGAAGAGGTTTACTATGTAGATGGATGGCGACTTGTTTACACTATCGATCCTGTTTACAATTACATAGTAGATATACATACTGTTTGCAAGAATGAAACAAACCAGAAGCAGCGGCGGCATCTCCAATGAATAAAAGGCATTGGTAGTACACACTAATCGTTATATTTATACTTTGTCTATAGAATCCGGCTCGAATAACCAATGATACATCGTGTCCTTGAATACCCTAGGAGCTTGAGCAAAAATCGCATATAAATAGAAAATAATTCGTAAGCAACGAAGACAGGCAATGGTTTCCTTTATTTAAAGGCCTGCCTCGTTGCCTAGTAGCTACATCCTCTGGGTGGACAATTTAGTAGCGTCGCGCGATCAGACACTATGCGGTCACCCATTCTCAACATATATACAGGTCAATCTATGGTAACTTCGGTCACATATGAGAACTGGTGATTTAACGTAGCTACAGACTCTAATATATTAAGCATTTGAATGTTGAGTCTTGAACGCCCATGCGAAGCGAAAGCCCTGCTTTCTACTACAAAAAAAACTTGCCCCGAAAATCATAAGGATTTTACGCCGATATACAGATACAAATTCAATAATAAAAAGCAAACTTATTAATATTATGAAAAATAGAGGATTCACAAAAAGCCTAAAAGAGTATATAGTGGGCCTATGCATATATTTTCTCATTTTGTGTAGGGTATACGGTGAGTGTCAAGGCCCATTTTTTAAACTACGTAACATATTTTGATATACGTAAAGCGTAGGTATATGGCGGTTGAAGACATACTTTTTGTCAAAGCGTCGATGGTCTACGCCAAGCTAAGAGACCCAATTTTCCTACTAAAGGATAAACTTGTCTTTATTCTTGTTATATTATTTATTTAGCCTGGAGGAAGTGGTTGAAACGACACCGCGACAAGAATCGTCATCCAGCAAAACGAGCCGGAGAGGCGGTAAACATAGAAGTGTATAAGTATACACGAATATTTACATAAAGGGACAAAATTGAAGGGTGAAATGGCGAAAACGTCGCGATATCTCCCACCTCTTAAGAGACGCATCGCGGCAGAAAAGGAGCAATTTTTCACAAAGGCTCAAGTTTCCTCGTCGAGTGGGGCAAGTTGGCGGGCGCTGCCTGCCTTATCGCACTCTACGGAGATACGGGACGAGCGACGCGAAGCCCCACAACTGCGAACAACTTTCTCGCACCCACCTGTCAAACTGGGCGCTGCGACAACTTTAAAGAATATCGCCCGAAGAAGTTGAATAATACCGAGAAAATCAACAATATTTTTTTTTTTTTTAGGAAAATATGTAACAAGAATTCGAAACAACATAAATCTGCGTCACTTCCCCTAACTAGGCAGTAGGTACCGTATTCCAGGAAGACAGTAATTGTATGCAATGTCGGTTTAATATACTATTAAATTGATTTTATTACAAGTAAATATAAAAATATCTGTAACAATAGTCTTTACATTTTCAAAATGTTTAAGATTATACGTTATGCTTCCACTGCTTACTACAATATTTTATGTGAGGCCTACGGTTAATTTCTTGGGTAATTTGAATATTCTATTGATTATTTTTTAATCATATAAATTTCACTGTTTATTTTTTTTTAATTATACTTTAGACTATTTTACTATTATTTCGATTACATTTAGATTACTTTTAATTGTAATTATGATTATTTCTTAGAGCCCAAATGTTATTTTCATTGAATTTGTTTAATATCAAATTATTATTGTCTTCAATGAAATTAATAATTATTGTTAGTAGCGTAATATCTACTATTCTATAAGTCATTGAATTACCCACCATTTATAAAAATAATAAATAATAGCGGACCCAAAATAGAACCTTGAGGTACTCCATATGTAATCTGTTTTCAGAGTCATTTAACTTTCCTTATCTCCACAATTTGGGATCTGTATTTCAGGTATGATTTTAGTAAATCGTGAGTTCTGCCTCTAAAGCCGTACAACTCCAGTTTGTCTAGAAGGATATCATGATTGACAGAATCGAAAGCCTTGGACAAATCACAGAATACCGCGAGTGGATTTAGAGAGTTGTCCAAGGCTTTTAAGATGAGCTTCACTAGTTCCCCAATTGCCATGGTGGTTGATTTAAATTTTCTGAAACCAAACTGGTTATTTGATAGTATATTATTTTTATCCAAGAATTCTAATAGACGGTTAAAAATTATTTTCTTGAAAACCTTTGCAAAATAAGGCACCAACGATAGTGGAAAAATATATGGAATTTCTTACTATGTGTGGAGTAGTTAGAGATGTATGTTTTAATTCTGAACTGCATGTTAAATATTTTTTTTAAAGTCTAAAATATAATTTGACTAATTATTGCAAAAAAGTTATCTCGATAACTAGAAAATTGGTTTCTTAATGTAACAATTTAATTTAGTGATATAGACGTAAGTTTATCAGAGATCTCAAAGCAGGCGCCCGAATTCATTTGGTTCGACTGCATAGAAACAGTGATTTTACTTTATCATTCCGACTTTAAAAACTTTCCACCGTTTGGTTGACTTAATTGCATAGATTATTTTGTTAATGTGGGAAAGTCTTATCACCATTTTTAAAGTTAGTCCTGCATTGAGTAAAACCGGATTTTAATTAGAAGAACTTCTTAGGAGTACAGAAAGATTTATTATGGGAAAGGTCAATATAATATCATTTTTAAGGTCCCGAATTTACCGCTTGAAGTTTGCTTGAACACCCGACGTTTCGGCGATGTTGAAATCGCTGTTGTCCAGGGTAGACTGGCAAGGGTAAACAGGGTAGACCGACGCCGTTGCCCAGTCTACCCTAAACAACGGCGGTTGCAACATCGCCGAAACCGCGGGTGTTACAAAGTTCACGCGTTAAATTCGTTTCGTCTTTTTCATATTACTCATAAATTATGAAGTTTAATATCTTCTAGAATATTTTAATTATTTAAGAAATAGACTAGAGAAATGGAAACGTAGAGAGCTGGATAAAATATTTCTTTTAAATGAACCTTCAAAATAAATACAGTTTTTCAAAATAAATACAGACAGAATCCTCACCACGCCTTCTTATCTTAAGCAATCCTTCCCTCATTTATCGAGTTATGATGTGCTTCTCCGATCTAGCAGAATAATGTACCTACTCTCTATTCCCATACACTTTTTTAAGTCTTCATATTCGACGCACTTCTTTACTCTCTATTGCAATATATTCTTACATCTTCATATTCGACGCTCTTCATTACTCTATATTCCAATGCATTCTTACGTCTTCAATTCCACGCTATATATTACTCTTTATTCCAATACGTCTTCTAATTCACAGTATTTTACTATCCATGTAGCCCAAATATAGAACCAGATATTTTTTCACGTCGCTATTTACATTCGGGGAGTCATTAAACTATCATTATTTGTCTAGACCTATTGCTTTGCTATTTCTTTTTGTTTTGTCTTTATGGCTACCAGACTTACATATATAGATTCTCATTTTATTTTACAATGGTTAACTCAAAGAGATCATAATGATAAGTCCACCAATTTATTGTATTTATAAAAATATGTATACAACAAAGATTCATTTCGTTTATTCATTCATTCATTCATACATTCATCCATTAACAGCTCCTAAAATGTATATGAAATGTTTCTATCAAGTCACTTAAGCATTTATCTCCAAAGCATTTAATAGTATTAAAGCTACCGGAAGATAAACCACCATAAAGTGAGATTATAGTTTCACAAGTGTGTCATGGGTAGTTATTTGAGCATTTTTACGTTTAATTGTCTGTCATTTTCCTGTGGTAGATATAAATAATTTCTTGCGGGCAAGACCAGTTTCATGAAATAGGTCACTCTAGTAAATTAATTAGGATCTGTGAATATGACGTTAGCAGTTGCCGCAGTAAAATGCTAATTTATTTAGCGAATTTGCGAATAGGCCATAGCGGCGAGCGGTAACCACGGATGAGCCTCAAAGTCCAGTTTAGAAAGTGGTTCCGAAAGTAGCTGACTCGATACAAATCCACATAAGAGGCGCGAGGAGTCATTTCCGTAGGGAGACATTGAACTAAGGGAAGGTGAAACTTAAGTACGGTGAAAGTCGACACACAGCGGTGAATCTCCGAAATCGTTCACAGAAATTGATCGCTTCAATCAGCCGCCGATACACACGTCGATATTATCGACTTCAGTGAGACTTTCGACAGGTTCGATAATAATACTCTATTATGCTTTCGGCCTTTGGATTATTTTTCAAAGCACCTCTAATAGCTTTCTATAACGCAGAGTTCGTACATCGACGACATTATGGTATTTTTATCTTGGAAGGTATTAAGGTGTGTCGTCTGCTACGGGCGAACCCGTCCACTCCGGTGCGTTTTAACGATATTGATCGTTCTATCACCCCGAGGTGAAACGCAAAGACTTAGGACGTAGGACAAACCTACATACGAAGCTCCACTTAGGCCCGTAAGAGTACAACACCTTACTGCGAGGCACTGGGAATTTTCAACCCAGTGGGGATCCCCGCGCCCTTACTCCCAGATGCGAATCAAATTACTCCGATCCCCCATCTGGTCAGAGGTCTGAGGTCGCTTGCACGGCCTCTACCTCTAAAGCGGCATTCCTTACTGGAACTTGGCGGATACGGGGCGGCCTTTGCTAAATTTGGCGGATTCAGGAGCCTCTTCTAGGAGGCTCCTGAATAGGAGCTGCTCCGCAAACTGGGACGACCAAAACATAACGGCCATTATAGCCCAGGCTCCACGGAGCCATTGTAGCCCCCAAGAGGGACCAACCCGGTGAACCAGCTGTGCGGCTGAGCCGGGGACGGGAACTCGGGCGTGCCTAGAGAGCTGGCGCACACCTATTGTAGTCAACGTATTGCCACTGAAAGATTCTGAAGGAGTTTAGAAGTGTATGCTTCTTAAAACACTGGGGGTAAGTAAGTACTTTTACTGCTTATCCATATATATGATAGTGAGGGCCATCCGATCTCGGGTGAGAGTTGCCGAGCAAAGGCCGCCCCGTATCCGATACATCCCAGTTAGGGATACCGCTTTAGAAGTAGAGGACCGCGCAAGCAACCTCGGACCTGAGACCAGACGGAGGATCGGAGGAATTTGATCCGGATCTGGTAGTAAGGACGCGGGGATGCTCACTGGGTTTGAAAATTCCCAGTGCCTCGCGGTGGGGCGTTGGTCTCTTACGGGCTTAGGTGGAGCTTGGTAAGTAGATCTTATATTGTCATCGTCGATCGGCGCATCGACTTCAATTCACTGCGTTTCGCTTCGGGGTGATAGAACGATCAATATCGTTATAACACTCCGGAGTGGACGGGTTCGCCCGTAGAAGTTGACACCATTCAATGTCCGTTTAATAATCTAAAATATTTCTTGGTCTATAAGCGTATTTTCATCACCGAGCAGCCACTTCTTTAATTCTGTTTTTTAAAACTTGCTGACTGGGTGTTTCCTTTACATACAGGGAAGATGTTTTTGGCTCAATAAACAAGAAATTTCCTGGTCCAAAAGTTGTTCTCATAAGAGTCACATTCGTAAAGTCTCCAGCTGCTCTCCTGGTTGTAATATTTGAATTGGCTTTGTTGGTATAGTTTTTGAGAGTAGATGCATTAAAATATAATTAAAATAATTAGTTAATTGATAACAATATATTAGAATGTAATTGAATTTATTTGTCCCAAAAATATTTACTACTGAAAAAAAATATCCAACAAATCTTTCCCCAAGAATCCCCTCAGAATATTCACTATGGAGCTCATAATATTACCCTACTCCTCTCAAAATGTATACAATATCATTCAGTTATGTTCCCTATTTTCGGATTGTATCGCAACAGACAAATAACATTAATAATAAAAATAATATATATCGATGTCACTACTACGAGCGAACCGGTCCACCCCGGAGCATTTCAACGAACTTTCTCGCTATATCATCCCGGAGTGAAGCACAGAGACTTAGATGGACTTAAACAAACCTATGTACCAAGCTCCACCTAAGCCCGCAAGAGACTTACGCCTTACAGCGAGGCACTGGGAATTGCCGCCCATTGGGCAGCCTTTCCCCCTTGCTACTAAATTTAGACGGATTTCTCCATCCAATATGTTTGGTCCC
>JAOPUG010000007.1:11473263-11490179 GCA_027564375.1 Micropterix facetella | reverse complement strand
GTTATATTATTAGTTAGATAAAGGTTTAAACTTACGTATGAATATAAGATTTATTTAATAATCTTCATATATTATGACTAATGTGGCGGAGGAATATCGATGAAAACGAGACAAAATGGCTTCATGTGTTTTATATTATTATGCTTTTATAAAATAAATTATCCCTAAAATAACGTGTAAAATAAGTGACTAGCGTAGATTGCAAGATATTTTCATATTAATTTGGCCATCTAAATGACCGAACTCTAGAAAAAAGTCACACGGGGCTAGGGACTATCAACCACACGTTGAGTTTCAAGTTTTTGGAAAGCTTTTTCTCTCAGAGCAATAAAGCAGAAGAATATTTGGGACTTCATGAGATTTATCTTTAACGTAACATTTGAACCCCTTCCATACAGTAATTCCTCTTCATTGAGGGAGTTATTACAGGAGTGGTACAATGGATCACTCGTGGTTTATTTGCTCAGTTCAAGTAGTTATTTTAAACTACACTGAGCATCCTAATATATTATACATATATTCAAAAATTAATCATATAGGCCGAAGTTTGACAAATCCTTGGGTTTTCCCCCTACCCCAGTTTTAATTTGAATTTATTAGTGGGCACAAATTTTGTATCCATTCATGTGCAAGGTAACTGTGTACATGCTGATTATCACCTGATCACAACAAGTAATCTCAGTCACACACACTCCGAGATAATGCGACTTTTACTGCAGACAATTAAGTCTATTTCTTAGCATTAAAAACCTAATCTGGCAACATCGCTTTCCGCTCGATTGCGATACGCACCGTAGGAGCATGTGTGCATACAATCTTTTTGCTACATTGCGAAACTTTTCGGCGCCGAAATAATAACTTAATGCGAGATGTATTTGCTTTGTGTCCGTGCAACCAAAAAGAAACAATTGCATACAGGGCTTGCCAGACAAGGCCACAATTGCTCAATGTGTCCGTCCGCACCTGAAGCTGGCATAGAGAATCAATCACATTATCACTTCGACTGGCTGGAGGATAACTTCTTGAATATTTGGAGAATGACCGTTTTTCCTACGAGTAATCTTGTTTATTATATTCCATGTTTTTGTGGCATCTTCTTGTGTATTATTATTTTTTTCAGTTTAATATTTGTATTTAGTAATAGCTTTTTTTTACAAGCATTCCTGTATCTTATATAAGATTTCTAAATGCTGTCAGGGTTAAATTTAGACTTCCGATGAAGTCAGTCTCTGTATCTATGATGTAAAGAAATTAGTAGCCTCATTTTTATCCTTTAATTTTTATAGTTCTTCCCAATTTACAAAATCGAGCTCTTTTTGCACTTTATTAGGGTCAATTTTCTAATAGATATAGTATGGAATAGGTTCTTACCTGTAATTTGTTTTCATCAACAGAATCCTCCTCGGTGTCCTTCTGGAGAGCATCCTCGTGCTTGTTGACCTGGCTAGCAGACTGAGGGGCTGGTTGTGATTGTGGTGGATCCTGATGAAGCGCATGGGCCACTGGAGCTGATGCTTCATGATCCTGTTGAAAAAAAAGTATTTTTATAAATAAAATATACTTTTTGTAGCTTTTGGAAATGTGACCGTTTGGAAGGGAGTCACAGCTTAGCGAAAATCGGCGGCAATAACGCAGCATACAATGAACGACACGATGACATTCGTTATGTTGCGCTAAGTTCAGTGCTCATTTACGATTTACTGCGTATCGCTTCGGTTCGTTCGCGCACAGCTTTCCTCCACGCTTGAATAGTCGCGGGCCAGGCGATATCGACGAGTCGACACGCGTTGGTCGTGCGCGCGCGACTATTCTTTAATTTTCCGCACTGCCATAGTGGACGGTGACAAATCGATTGCCCACGGACGGAACGACAAAATACAACAATGTCGTTCATTTATAATGGTATTCGTGAAAAAGTGATAGGTGACCACCTAACCAGGTCTCTATAGTAACTAGCTCAATCATTGCCTGGACTTTTTGCTTCCTCCGAAGACCTTCCTCCAGCTCCAACCAAGTTTATTATTAATTTAGCCCGGCGAGCAGTGCGAGAGCGAAATAGTCCAATAGCATGTTATGTAAATAAAAAACCAAAATTCAGGGTTGTTAAAATTACCCTTTCGGATGCTTCGACGGCTATTTCAGGACCTTGAAACCGCTGAAAACGCTACTTATCTTCGATTTCCAAGAATACACGAAAGATGATCTATACGATCAATTCGACATTTTTCTGCTCCCAAACTCCTTTGCTTCCCGAATGGTGCGAGAACTCACATAATCGTAGTAGAGAATTATACGATTACAGGTCACCCCTACGCAGTTCGAGTAACATTTCTGCGAAACACACAGCTATGTACTAATTTGCTGAAACTGTTCTCCGTTTTTGTGAGATAACTGTGGCAACACATCCTGATTTTGAGACAAGTTAAGTAACGTTTTCTTCAAGTCGTTGCGAGAATCGATAACTTTTGTAGGCTTAATCTTGATTTCGATGACCCAAACAGCAAATTGATACTTTATTGTGAGTATATCCACGTTCATCACCTGAGACGATGCCATAAACAGCTTACAAAATTCTTCTGTCAAAGTATTGCAGAACAGACTGACACCTACCAACACGAACAGCGTTTTTGTTTTCAATCAAATTTATTTATTTTATTTGCAGTTGTCAATACAAAAAAATAGTCATAAAAAATCACAAAATTAAAAATTGAAACTGAAAATAGACAAACACTATGTAACAGAACTAAAAACGATGCATATACCAGGTTATCTCAACCTAGTTTTCAGGATAAATCTAGTATTGATATCACTCTTTAGTGAAATTGAAAAAATAATCAAAATCAAATAAATAACGAAATAAAATCACATCAAATGTCACGTTAAAAATTTACAAAAACGGAAAAGTTTTATTCTTAAAAAAAAATCATTGGCTTCTAAAAATATTTTTTAATAACATATTCTTATAATGGTATCTACTTGAATATTTTAATTGATTTCTATCGCAATACCATCCCGATTCGATGCCATACAACTGCAGACCAATAAGAGAAACTGCACTGGAAATCTGTGGTTTTGTATTTGGGAAGTTGTTCGCGCGCCCGTATTGGTGTCGGTTACTGGACCAGGTCCATAAGGAAGTAAAGGTATCGCGGCTGTTTGCGAATAAAGATGTCGCGAAATGAGTCACAAGAGTATGCAGTTTCCAATGGGCAACTAGCTTTCTGACTCCCATATGCAGAATTATTTGAATCACAGCCATTCCAATGCCCAAAGATTTCCAAATCTGCTCCAGTCTTCCTGTAATAGCTAGTGTACATCAGCGACGTATTGTTGTATTACAGCATTTGTAGATCGACATGCGGATAGTGTGGTAGTAAGGGAGTCATGTCCATGTTAGAATTCTGAATATCAGCGATCTTTAATGGTTTGAAATGGTGATTCACCATAGTCAGCGAGATATAATTTCTTATGTAATTCTCTTAGAAATGTGTGATAAATTATGGCGTGGAAGGTTGCTTGTGTCCGTTCCTTTTTACCATGTTTTTATTAACTCGCTTTCTTGTTTGTCTGTTTGTCTGTTTGGTACAAATTTTGCAATGAATTTTAAACTAACTTCCCGATATTCCACCATGCTGAAATTTTGCACACACCTTTGGTTCTGAAGACAATACAATACAGTATATTGAATATTACGGTAGATCCAATATGGCGAGCACATTGACGGATTAACTTTCTCTTTACAATCCCCTCGATATGTGTATCAGATGGAAGGGTATAACAAGTAGAATACAATAAACTATGTGAGGTCATGCTAATTCCAACAAGGCGGTTTGTTTTAAAAACGTGATATATATAAAAATAGATTGACATGACATGTTCTTTATCGATATGTCAAGTTCTGTCATTGTGAAGCAACTGTCCCGTTTTGTTTTCAATGTGAATGACCTAAGTCAATTAAAGACCAGTGTTCACGTACAATTATGATTTGTGGTACTAACATTTCGGAATTGGTAGATTCCTGATTATTTCGGTGTTCCCTAGAGTAGAGATTCTTACGAGTATAAATTTTATCAGGTTTGTAATGGAGGAGTTTTTTTTATTTTCAGGTTATAAAATATTTTAAAAATATAGTTACCTTTATCACAGCTGCCAGCAGATTTTTATTTACAAAAAAATCTGATCGACTTTCTAAATGTTGCCTTGACAATGCGACATACAATGCGTCTCTGCTCTATGTATTGGCTGTAATAAGTGCAATAGTTGATTTGCATTCGATTTTCAAGCTCGTTTTTTTCCTTTTTTCGATTTACCTGATTTTTTATCATAATTCTAATAAAGGCGATATTCAAATTGGATTCTATTTCTTATCATTTTCTATCCGTAGATGATTTTTAAAATTATTAATCTTGACAGAGGAAAAACCCTGGGGTTTTTCAAACTTTGGCTCATATGATCTTTTATGCATGTATAATATATTCGGATGTTCAGGGTAGTCTAAAACAACTACCTGAACTGAGCACGTAACCCAAAAGAGATCCATTGTGCCACTTCAGTAATGACCCCCTTAATAAAGAGGAGTTACTCTCTGGAAGGCGTTCAAATATTACGTGTGGTGTGTTTGTTGTTTGTCTGCAGTGTCACATTTTCATTTCATTGAAACTACTCTTCAGCAGTATTAGGAGAATATATTCTAAAGGGCGTCAGATTCTAAAACAGAAATATTAAAGAATTTTCGATCACCATCTATTGACTAAAATTCTAATCATCTACAAGGAAGCTTGTGGTAACACTCGATAGATGGAGATATTTTAATAGTTTTAAAATAAAAAGAAAAAAAACTCCTATAGATGCATAGTCCTCTAATACACGTGTTGCTATTTTGGCAGAGAGGCGGCCGCCGCAAATATAACTGACTTGAAATTAAAAAAACCATAGGTCGTACATACCCTAAAATCAAGTGGACTCTGCGCATTGGCCATAACTATCGATACGCAGAAAGTTTTTTGAAATCAGATTTATTTATTTTGCTAGGAAAATGGCGGATATCTCCCACCAGATTTTCAAACCTCGGAATTAGGATGTACTATTTTTGTACGTAATTTGATCCTAGTAGACTGTGACCTTGTTCACAACTCCAGATGATTTTTATTATCAAAAAAGAGTTAAGGGGTAATTTTGCTGACATTACTTAATCAACTTAGAAATTAGCATTTATTTTTCGAAACAATGCATAAATATCTATAGTAATGGTTTTACAATTTTTCTTGCATTTGAAAATAAATCTGTTGTTTCTGTTATTCCCGTATGCTCGCTGAGACATCCTTTCATTTATCACCCACATATAAATACATGTCCACTCTTCAAGTCTCCAGTGGTAATATTTTGGAATCTCTCATATAAGTAATGTTTTCCTGTGTTTACACGGTACAGGTATATAGATATATGAACGCAGTCAGTAACAACTTGCTTTATAATGGATTTAATAACGTATAATCATATATAATTTCAAACAAATGCGTGGAATTTGAATTCTCTTACCTTAATGGTAAGTGCAATAGTTATTATATAATAATTTTAAATGTGAATGAATCTCAAAAATTGAAAGTAAGTTGGGGCTGTTTTAAGGTTTTCTGAGTATTGTATCGCTGCGACCATCTTTGGTTGATTGTGATCGCCACTTACTATATTTCCGTGCTAAGCTTCGCATCAGTTAAGAACCTGGATTATTTTACCTTTGACACTGTATTATTTTACCACTTTAGGTTGGTGATAGTAGTACCCAGATGGGTGTTTCTTTTACGCATCAGTAGGCCACATTCGCACACGAGGTGCAGGTGAGTATCGTCTGCTATTTTGCAGAGGCTGCACACTCTCGTGTCCCGGAGTTTGAGGTTGAACATTGGTTTGTGTAGGCCACAATGTCATGTGGCCTGAACAACCTTACTCTAAAGCCTCGTGGGCAATCTTATGGTCATAGCTCTTATTAGCGCCTTGCAATGATTGGATCCTGGCGTGCTGTTCCAGTGGTTAAACTATTGTTCTAAACGAATGTTTTTGATTTGGTTTGCTAGGCTTTTTGCATGCCACGGTATGGGTCAGGACCGTAAAGCGTTCCGTTCACTCCCTCATTTGCAAATTCGTCGGTTGTTTCAATGTTTTCAATCCCTGCATGTCTGGGACCTCATCTCAGAACAACCATCTTATTTTCGCCTAGGAAGTTCTAAAGTGTCACGCAGTTTGCACTAACTTTGAGCTAATAGCGTTCGAAGCTAGTGCCATAAGGGCTGCCCGACTCTTCGAGTGGATATACTCGTAGATTCGTCTACAGTCGTTACTTATCATTACATCTCATAGCCACTTTGTATTCTTGAGGTGTATTTTGTCCACTTCAATGCTCATCTTAATTATAATATTATAATTAAGATTATAATATTTTTCTATAATATAATATTTTTCAGAAATCTAAAAAACTTCCTAACCTGTATATTTCGCGCGACATTTGTTTTTGATGTAGGAATTAAATATAGCTTATTGTGTAATATTTTATAATTGTAAATGGCCCTTTAAAGCATATAATAATGAGATATTTCCATGAAACATAGTGATTTATCTTTGCTTAAGAAAAATAGGCTATTAAAAATAAGCAACGTTGATAAAAATGTAAATACTTGCTTTAATTAATTAACAAAGATATCGGTCAATTAATTTGACAATCTTCGTGTGCCTAATTTGCAGTAATAGGTCATATTTGCAAAAAAGATCTTATCATTCGGTAAATATGCGATTATCTTTACCAATTCTTATATTTTTAAACGGGCAAAGAAGATACAGAAAAGTCTGCTTCGCCAGGACCAGACGATAAGGGGAACAAGAACGTTATAACATCTTAATATAGCATGTTTGTCCGTATGCTTCACCAGTTCATCACTATATTTTGAGATTCGTTCACGAATCAATCTATCGGCTCTTACACCATTAGTGAGACCTCGCTTAAACAAGGTTTACAATCCTCATGTTTATCCTGCCCGGCTCTAACCTCATTCGGAATAACCGAATAACCTCAGAGGCGAAAGAGTGGACATTTACCTGAAGGAGCAACTGTCATACATCATTGTCTCTCGATCATTGCTGAGTAGCGCACCAGGTCCAGAATATATATTTTTGCAAATTCCTATGAAATCTAGCTCTAGTCTTCTTCTGGGAACTTTCTATATTTCTCCAGCGATTGCCAATTATGCCTGTGTGATCGAAGATAGTCTACATCAGCTTTTGTCGTATTTACTTATGGGATCTGAACACCTATCTGATAAAGTCTGACAGCCGAACGATTTAACTGTCGAGGTAAGTGTCATCGCTTATCCTCTCCATACTTCTTATCCGTATATAGAAAGTTATTCTTTCAAAGTACCTCGTAGACTTATTTTATTAATTATTGACAACTTCATCGTTAAAAAAACTACTCTTATCTTCTAAGGCTCCTTTTTTAATCAATTTTTAAGAAATGGTTCCATAGCAGGGTATATTCGGAAAAGCTTCTATGATTACATTTTAGTTTTTTTTTTCAATTTCATTTTACGAGCTTATTTTATTAAATATCATAATGAAGCCCGTCCAACTTCACTTTGCCACGCGTTCATCGGCCATTAATTCTCCATTCGCCACCATAGCAACAATGGCATTGTTCGCCTCATCATCCATCCGGGCCGGTATAGTGTGCGGGCGACTATTCTATTCAAATATTTGATGAGAGAAGTTATCTATGACTATCTCGCATGCCAGCACAGCACCGCTGACACTAATGACCGCCCCCATGGATATGACGTTCATTGTTTTGCCAAGACGAATTTTAAACAATCATTGTTGCCAACGATGGCCGGCACTCTATACCGGGACGTGTGCAAGCAAGAGATCAACCGATCAGTGGATTTTTGTTTAACAAATCGTAACATACATTGAGTATATACCTTGGTTCTTCTCTAAATAGCGTTCCCGCAATCGGTAAATTGGTGTATAAAGAGACAAGTAAACTTTTCAACTCAACTTGCTACCTACCTAATTCTATTGACATGCTGAAAAGAGCTGTGAAATCGATTTAAATAATAATTTATTCAAACAAACCTAAGTAACGTAAGATTACAGTGTGTATGCTCAAACGAAATTTCAATGCGCTACGTACTTAGAATAATACTATATTACAGCAAATATTAACAATATATATATTGCCGACGAAAGTCATGAAAGGTCGAAGCACTGGTAAAATGATGGTTGATTCTTTTTTTTAATGACGGTACATTACTCGATAATGTTACTTCAAACTCAAATAACAGTCACTGCAGATTGGTACGTTAATATTTTATTGCCCAATGTTTCAGAAAAAGTTCGTAGCAATAGAGTAGTCCTCCCTCACGACAATATATCCACTCACTCTGCCAAGATGACGACAGCATTTTTGAAGATCTCAAACCTGGAACTGATGACGCATCCCCCATACAGTCCGAACTATGCACCCTGCGATTTCGTTGGATGAACTTCGAGGTATACGATTCACGACCCCAGGTGATAGTGTTGCGAGAAGCTACTGAGGAGACCTCTGAAGAAGACTGGAACAACTGCTTTTCTCAGTGGTTTCAAATAATGAAAAAGTGTATTAATTGTCAGGGAGAATATTTTGAAAAAACAGTAAACACAATATACATATTACAAGTGTTTTACTTTATCAGAATCCTGAAACTTTCAGTATGGACTAAACACGATCTACGATCGGTAGATTTACTAGTTACATGTGTAGATCAAGCCCTGTACATAATTAGTAATGTACCTTTTTTAAAACCTACGACTTTTTAGGCTGCCGTACGATTTCATTGTAACATTCCTGGCAACGATGGAGTGTAACGTGCACCGTGTACCCGCCCGTACCGGTCATGCATTAACATAAATTTGCTACTGCTATATAAGTATTAAATACATACTTCAGAATATATTTGCTGAAAGTAAAAAGTTTTCAGAATACTAGATCTTCTTTACAGCATTGTTTTCGAGTAATGCTGGGACGACATTTCAGTTGCTTAGTTTTATTATAACTCAATTATCGAGTTTTACAGCAACTTTAGACTTACGGTTTTTACTTACACAAAAAAACATCGTCCTACCACACTGAGTATATAAATAGTAAAAATCTTGTTTTCGAGCAAAATTTAGAATGTGAATTTTCACCGGATATCCACGTTTTGAGATTCTGAGAATCCAAAGAAGTGATGTATGGAAAATGTCTGTTTGTGTGTGTGTGTTTGTCTGTGTGGTTTTGTGGCTTTGTGGCTTTGTGTCTTTACCCACTGTATTTCAAAAACTACAAGACCAATTGGGATAAAATTACGTACAAAAATAGTTCATCCAAATGTGAGCAGAGTTATCCGCCATTTTGTAAAAAACGGCGTCCTTTCTTAAAATGTAAAACTTTATAAATCTGTTAATGGGTACTAGTTATAGAAAAATTAATAAATATGGGCTTCAGCGGGTTTTGAAATAAAAATATTATAATCTGAAAATATAATTCTTCATAACTCCATTATTATTGATGCCATAATGGACAACAAACGTTTTAAAATCTCGAGAATAATGCCTCTAACATTGTCGTAAGTGATTTCCTAATATATTTAGTGGCTCACGAGTTAATAAAAAAAATAATTAAAATTATGGGTAGGAAATAAAGAATTTGATAATCGAACCTGTAAATTGCAAATATGATCGTAAAATCGAAGATTTGAGTTAAAATAAACATCAAGATTTCGGGCTGAAGAAACTAAAGAATTACTAAAATACTAGGAAATCAAGAGCTGACAATCTTAAATCTCGCTGAGTTTGTTTCGATAACCATATATGTAACAAGATTTAGTGGAATAATTTATAGCCCCTGCTAACTTGACCACGCAGACAACTTCTCTAACATTAAATTGATGTTGCTGGAAACCGAACCAGGATCACAAGGATTAATATAATGATCATAAGTTGTCTATCGTCCGCGTATAAGTGGTAAACACAGTGTATAAAGTTACATTTAATAACTGAGGATAAAAATACAAACAATAAGACCTAATATTGATCCCTGTGGACCTCCAGTTTTAACGTCAGAAAAAGAAGAAAATAAATGATGATCGAATGTGTGTGTGCTTAATAATTATCTTTTGAAATCGGATAGAAAGATAACTAGAAAACGATTCGCATTAGAACTCCTGTGTAACCCAAATGAAGAAATTTGGCCAGGAAAAGAGAATAATTTAAAAAATCAAACGCCTTGCTATAATCTAGAAGGATAAGCGCTGTAGCATAACACCGATCCATATTATTCAGACAAACATCCGTTATATGCTACTTATAGACGGCATTAATATTTGTATGTAACTGTTATTTCATTATCAATGTTTGAAACCCGGCAGTAAAAGTATCAATTCAATGAAACCGGAAGAGAATGTTTGTTCGCGCGAAGTAGCAACTGGGACTGCGCGACTACGGAAAATAGTTGGTTTCCTGTTGCAAGTGTCGGCCAATGTATTTAAAATTTGTGAGAACTCGGGAAAAGTTTATTAAATTGCAATGCAGATGGTTTTGTTGTATGTTTAATCATAATAGATAGCCATTTTATACAATGAAAAATTGCACATTTTTTTTTGTTTTCTTAGATGTATATTTTTTTACAGTATGTATTTACAATCCTGCAATATAGTCTCCATGATTATCAATGACGGAGTCTCAACGATTGGGAAGCTTTACTGTTCCGTCCAAAACACCATATATGTTCATCTGCCGAATGGCTCGTATGAGAGATCAGATTGTTTGAATTTTTTGTTTTCATTTTTTGTTTGCATTTTTTGTTTTCATTTTGTAGAGCACTATCTACGACGATAAGTCTTTACTGATCACGAACAAAGATTACCATTTGTTTGACCTTTGACTGGCCTCATCGAAAGTAATAGCGCTTTCTGCTTCCGTTACTTGAACCATTCGACAAATGAATAGAGATGATGTCTTTGATGGAATAATAAAGCTCCACAAAGGTTGGGACTCAGTAATTGAGAAGCAAAAAGACTATACAAAATGACTGAAAAGAGATATATTATTAAAAATAGTAGAATTAGGGATTTTTTGTGTATTAATTATGAAATTGCCTCCGTAATATATAGTTAAATTTAATAGAAAACAATTCAAAATTGCTTGTTGATATTGGCCCTTTTTCTCAAAACAGTTTTAAAACACTACTAGAAATAGAATTGGGATTCGCATATTTTGTTTTGTTATCGGATTTTTTATGTTGTAGAAAGGAATATCGTGACAAGTTTCATATTTAATGGTGTGAATATAAGAATGACTACCTAGTGGAAGGACGAAGCTAAGGAGTATTATAACGAATTATCCATAACAACAATAAAGACAGACTCTGCATATTCTACATCATTGTAATTAAGGATAAGTTGTTTGCAAAGTTTTGTGTCGTGTTAGATGTTTGTTTGCAAAGTTTCGTGTCGTGTTCGCAGAAATTGATGACATTTCGATGTAGAGAAGATGTATGTTATGCGGATATTACACATTTGGGTTTCAATAATAAAAAAAAATATTTTGGAGAACAGGCTGGGCCGAGGAGTTACTTATGGTGACTGTTACTTGTGGCCTTAGTAGTGCGCTATTCCTAACAATTCGCACACTGCATCAATTGAAGATTTACCACTTGCATCCACCGCAGTCTCTTCATTAGCGTACATAGATGACATTGTAATATCCTTAAGGTCATGGATACAGCACGAAAGCTTCATAATCAGCTACGGTGGAGCTGTTTCAACGTCCCGCAGATTAGAAATAGCAGAAATCTAATATCTTATCCATGTTGCACAATGTGTTCAATAATCCTACTTCACTTCTTACCTGAAGGATACTCATCCTGCTATAGGGTTATGCTCTCACACTCTGATCATGCCAGAATAAAATTATTTATATCTCAAGCCCTAATATTTCATTTCGGTCAGTTATCTATATTAGTGCTCTTCATTTCTCGATTATAGAACCATTACTCAAGGCGTTCTATAATTCTCTAGGTTTAAGTTTCTTCTGGATTTATCTCTCACCAAGTATAACCTCTTCGTGTGTCTTTGTAGTCTTTTGTGCCTTTGTGTCTGTCACCAAGTGGAGAGGTTGTCAACACACATTCCAAAATACATTTAAAAACGCCTTTCGTCGCATTTTAGACGTGAAAACAGAGTATGGTATTCACCTTCTACATCTCGAGATAAATGAATCTCGTGACCCTATAGCTTTTTGTTTTTCTACGTTTCTCTTCTTTTTCGCGAGCTAGAGCAAACGGAAATATGCCGTCGTTCGAGCCGTTCATTTTGGGTTCGACAGCTGAGGGAAGCACGAATAGAGTACGCACGAGATTCAAAATACGCGAGTTTGTCGTTTCGTGCGTCGCGTTTTTCGGCGTGTTGAGCAGATGAGGGCTCGGATAAGAGTCTCGAAATTCACTCAGCCCGACTAAAGAATCAGTCTTTCTCGGCAACGGAAAGGATTACACAAGTGATTCTCTCGTCGTTGTATAGATATTGATGTAATCTAAGTACAGTGTAAACTCAATAAATTAAAGAGTTGTCCACAAAATACGTTTTCATGCAAATAAGATTACGGTAGTGTACCGATAATACCCACACATTCTTTTTAGCTAAGGCCCTTCGTCCACGACGCTACACAAAACAAACTAGTTACGAACCCACATCACCGATAAGTAGCTTCAATGCCACAGCACTATTAGGTACTTCAATAGCGGTCCGTACAAGAAAAACCCAATCACAAACTGGTTCGTAACGCCTTAGTAACTAATCACACGCGACACGACATGCTGGTCACGCACTACTATAGCTTCGAAGATACCGGAAACTGTACTGCGGTTAAAATGAATAAGCAAGCATTAGACATACAATTCGTCCTAGAAGTAGAAAATCATCGGTGCTTATATAATTACATTTTGACGGATTATTCGCTTAGGGAAGTAACAGAAAAAGATTTATATTAGTATTTTTCTTATGAATAGCAGGGGATAATATCCATAGAATTGCTTAAATTTGCTGTTGTCTTCGTGCAGTTCGTTTGCTGCAGCTGAAAATCTGCAGTTGATATTATTATTTATATATGGGTGTATCCAAAATCTTCTTTTGCTTCTCTGTCGTCTACTGTAGTGGAGAACTAATAATTCTTCCTCAACACTCGAATCACTAGCCATGTCGATTATTTCCCAAGTAATAATTTTGCACTATACCACGTTAAGTGACTATTTTTCAACAACTTTGGTAACTGCCGTTTACGACTCAGTGTCACCGTATACGACTCAGTTTGTAACTTCAATTACTGACCTGTTCCGTCACTTTTGAGTAGCGTCGTGGACGAAAGGCCTTAGGGTTAAACCACCACTGATTGCATGTACTTAATCCCATTTATTTCATCTCAAATGTCATTACTAATGCACCGTGGGATCGATACCGTTTTCCGTGTCGTTAAAATCCGCCAGAAAACAATGATATCTTATTTCTTTCCGCCAGTAATGGAAGACAGTTTTCGCCGCCCGCCTCCTGATGAGACAATGGCGTTGTCGCGTGCGCCGCTTTTTCGAGACATTTACGAAAACGAAAGTGCTTTTTAGCCGTTCTCGCCCGCGACCATTATTGCCGCGCAACGAAATCATCTTGTTTTATAGTCACTCTGACAAGGTGGCCATCATTTTGTTTTTCTTTTATTTTGATATATGAAATAAGCGTATATGAAAAGCCCTAAATTGCATCGAACTAACATTTCTAATTCATCACAACTAAAGTTTATTTGTTCATTAGGGTATTCGTCTATGGAACGGCCATTTTAATTAGGGCAGCTTTTCTTAAAGCTGCCCTATTAAAAGTGCTAATTAAGTCAGCTACTCATACCATCACAATTGATTAAAATTACCTACTTTATTGGTAGTTGCATTGTTTTTCTAATTATACAAAATACACTGTCATAAGTGACGGTCTTAAAATCATGCGCGAAAAATGTTAGTATGCACGATAAATCGAGTAAACTACGTCCGATTTAGAAAAATCTTTAGGGAATCGGTAATTATGACTAATGTGCAGAGCCCTGTTCATTTTTGGGTATGTACGTACTACGATTTGTTTTTTATTGTAATAAATAAAACCATACAATTAATTGATGTGTCACTGAGCAAGCGCTCAAGTATCAGGTGAACATGCGTGTTGCGGCGCTGCGTGAATACATGATTACGTCATTCGCCACGCCTCAAGAGCCAGCGTGCGAGCGACACAGCGCTAAAATCGCCATCGCCCGAGATGCTTAAGGGCGAATAGTGTGACGCGAGCCCACTCCTCGTCATCTCATATGAGCGCGTAATATCGACGCGGGGAAATGACTAGCCACGTGTTAGATAGATAAAATTGATGATGGAGTTAGATGAAGATTTTTTGAAATCGGACATAATAACAAAACCTCGCGGGATTGTAAAAAGACTTGGCCCCTTCGGGGGGAGGGGGAGGGGGGAAAAGTAAACGTTTCAACTACGTATAACATGTTATATTAATAGTTATATAAAGGTTTAAACTTACGTATGAATAAAATATTTATTTAATAATATTCATATCTTATGATTAATGTAGGCGGAGGAATATCGATGAAAACGAGACATAATGGTTTTATGTGTTTTAAATTATTATGCCTTTTTTAAATAACATATCCTTAAAATAACGTGTAAAATAAGTGATTTTGCGAAGATTGGAAGATATTGTCATATTACTTTGGCCAAAAAAGTCACACGGGGCTAGGGACTATCAACCACACAAAGTTTTTGGAAAGCTTTTTCTCTCAGTGCAATTAAAGCGGAAGTATATTTGGGGCGTCATGAGATTTATCTCTAACGTAACATTTGAACCCCTTCCACACAGTAATTCCTCTTCATTGAGGGAGTCGAACGAGAAATCGCGCTAGCCAAATGCTGTGTACATTCTTGGCACCATCATATTACTAGTTTGGTGGCTCTCGTCTTTCCAACTTTTTGTTTATTAATAAGGGACAGTTTAGCTTTAGTGGTAGCCAAACAAAAAGTGTCTTACATCTAAAACATGAAAACACTGAAGGATATGGATGCGACTTACATGCGATTATTTTTGATATACTGCATTGCTATTTTTGAAATATCATGAGGACATATTCAGTTTCCGTTCTTCCTTTGCTAATCAATCACTGAATGAGGCGTTTTTTAATAAACGCTTGTGTCAGTCCTGAAATATCAAAATGCTTTCCTTCCTGTTATCGAAATATTCATTAATCTCGCAGTACAGTAATGATAATGATGTTGTCCAAACGATGTAGATCTCCTGGGCACTATATATTGTGGTACCTCAGGTACCTGCACCGATATTGTGTTCTTATCAGGTTCTTAATCTGCTTGCGCGCGATTGAAGTTTAAAGGAGTTTTAAACAATACGGTTGCCTATTATAAAGTATTGCCAAGAAATAACTCATTAGAAGTATACATTTTTGCTTTTTGGATATAATACGAATTACAGTTTTTTTAAATTCTTGTTCATTCTTATTCTTGATTATTTTTCTTCTATCGTCCTTAATTCTTGATAATTTACTATTTGTTTGGATTTTTGTGGAATTAATTGTTTATTTGAAAAACGTTCTTTGACCTAACTAAAATTAAATGTTCTTTTCTCAAAATAGAGTCTTTTAAAATTTTTGATGTCACAATTCATTGGTTCAAATATATATTGGATTGTACATATATCACACCATAGAGTAAACCTTCACAAACGGTAATCGTCTAAACCGAAAGTGAAACTGGAGGCGTTACTGGTCGCATCTCGTCATTTTCTTCGTTTTCCAGCTGCAATTACTCTTAGCCTGCGCATTCTAATAGCGCTCGCACAATTTGTAGACGCTGCTGTCTACGCAGAGCCACGGTGATCGTAACGCAATGCAACGGTCATGGTCGAGCGGAGCGCCTATTATTCCGAGATCACATTCATAATCAAATCAAATCAAATCAAATCCTTTGTTGTTTCAAAAATCATAATTACTAATATAAAACAACAAACCCTAACCTAACTGAATCGTACGAGACGTTCGCACTAAGGTAGGCATTATTTAGGTTTATTCCGATAACATTTTTTCTGCTTGCGCGCGATTGAAGTTTGAAACAGTTTTAATGATATAATAAAACCTAATGATATATTAAAACTAAACATTCAAATTCTAGTCCAAATTAATTTATTCAGTTTCAAATTTACAATAATGATAGTTTACAATAGTCAAAACCTAACTAGGCTGCCGCCTATTCTATGGTAGAATATTTATTTTAATCATTATCATTTTCTTTTTCAGAAATCAATAAACTGTATCGCACTTAATTGTAATTAAAATCGCCTTAACTGCATACATCAAATTCTAAAGAAAATATCAATAAGCTATTGCAAGTAATATAAAATATGATCAAAATCAAAATTTCATCAATAATATTAAGAACTTACTTACAAAAATAAAATTATAATAAAAAATCATGAAGAATAGTTTAGAATATAGTCGAAGACATGGATGGCAATAATAGAGAAAAAAATAACTTTAAAATATACACGGGGATAATATTATGATCCAAATTCACTACATTATTCTAGTTTACTTAAAATTGTACTTTTTTATTATACCTACTTATATTTATTTATATCTACGTATATAAGGTATACTTACTATCTAATTTTAAATATTATCGAATAAGATTTTTATTTAAATTTATTTATTTTATCCATAATATATCATAATTAGCAGTTAATTAATTACTAGGTTAGTTACATTAGCATATTTCGAGTATGTTGCTTAACTATTGAGTAAAA
>JAOPUG010000007.1:11374490-11389150 GCA_027564375.1 Micropterix facetella | reverse complement strand
GCCTTTAGAGCCATCCCGCACAAACTGTATTGGTGGTTTGGAGGGCACTGTAATACCCTTGTTTGCACGAGCCACTGAGAGGCTAATTACTTCGCGAATAACAGCAAGGACTTTGTCATGGCGGTAAGTATAATCGTCCTTGTTCTAAAGCCAGCCAAAATATATCTAGCTGTGCAAAGGGTATTTACTACAAAGAGGACACGAACTATCCTCTGAATAGCTCGAACGAGCGAGGTTTCTGGGGTCTGGAAGTGTATGCTGGAAGGCATTTAAATAGAATTTCAGCATCATTCTGCAGCATTCCGTAACTAAAAATATCGCGCATCAGTAGTCTCCTTTACTCGGAATGCCACCCGAGATCGGGTGGCCATCGGAACGTTTCTAAGGATAGGTGACGACAGGTCAACATTTACCCCCGCGTCTTAAGAAGCATTATGCTTCCAGACTCCCCTGGCTATTCGTCAGTTCAGCAGGACCGGTAAACCGACCAATACATCAACTGTCCAGGGCCGCCTGAGGTATTCCCTTACATCCCACCGCAATAGCGGGTTCGTTGGTTTAGTCCCTCTTCGAGTAGGCTGCCGGTGGGAGTTGAGCTGTGAGTCGGGTCGACCGAGTTGACAAAATTGGCCATAGGACCCGAGCTGCATGGTCCCATGACTGGACAAAGTTGATGAATTCTGTATTCCTACTACAATGACTGGACAATACTAAGAGATTCTGAAATTTAATTTAAATGCCTTAAATTTAAATGTTAGCCATTTAGAGGATACTCCTTCCACATGACATATTTTTGAGCTGAATGTAAGTCAGGCTTAGATCAAGGTCGGTATACCTACCGCCATGGCCAGGTCGTTACTGTTATTCACAATTGCAATCGCAGTGGTTTGTGCTGACAGAGGTTTACCACCCTCCAAACCCTTTAATACATTTTATACAATATGGCTTGAGGTTCAAAAATCATTCCACTCCAAAATCTTTCCCAATAATCGAAAAACTCACCATCGGATTCTGAAAATTGATTCAGTCTCTAAGAGCTTCACATTAGGTTGAACCGACAGTTTTACCGGAATGATAAATGCATATTGGTATATGATTTTCAATAGCACTGTTCAGAGTAGGGTGACCTGGTAAAACTGTCGGCAATGACACATTTACCGGATGTTTGACCACGATTTAATGGTCAGGTCAGATATTATTGGCATACGGTGTTGTATTGCGTTCACACCCTTGCATACCAGGCCCTCGACGATAGTACGTACAGTAGTGCAATGGCATGTACACATACAAGAATCATTTTATGTTAAAACATGGCGAAGAAATAAATCCTGAAGTTTTAATTTCACTTGTGGAAGTCGGGAGTATGCTGTGGGATGATACGTGTGAACTGTACAACAATAAAAAATTAAAACTAGCAGGTTTTTCTTTCCATCCATCATGTATTTAAGCTTATAACACGACAACCAGAACGTCGTCATCTATTGTACGTGTAAGCCAACTCACAACTGCTTTGTGTCAAGCCGACTAACTTTAAAAGTGGTGGTGGTGTTCACCGGTCGAATCGACAGATCGATCGTCAGACTAGTGTGAACAGCAAGATCCGACAGTCGGCCAACGGTAAAAATGTCGATCCGGAAATATCGAGGGCAATAACGAGCCGATAACTGGACTTCTTCGCTCATGTCATGCATCATCTCAAAAGATACAAAATTATGCATATTCAAGGTAAGATAGCCGGAGAAAGAGGTCGGGGACGAAAAAGAATATCTTGGATTCATAATCTATAGGACTGATTTCAGAAATCTATATCCTTATTTCAAACGGCGGCTAATAAAGTTGTTATAGCTAATGTTCAGTGACGGACATGGCACCAGAACAAGATTAGTCGGTCTAGCCTTGGTTTAAGTGTCGCTGTTTTGTCTATTTTGCTACACTTGAGTTAATCAAGAACTGTTAATATCTTAACTGAATCCAATGTCTTTTCATAGTCGATAATAGACAAACAGTTTGTCAAAGTATTTAAGTATTAGGTATGTATTATTAGGTATATGTATATTTGAATAATCACCGATACTTCATCGCTGTTTCGCATTACGAATACTTCTCCGGTAAGAAATGGAATAGAGCCAGCTGTATCGTCCATTAATCCCACTTCATCGCATGCCTCTTCCAGATTTTTTATGTCGTAGCTTTTCAGTTTTAACTCATCCATTATATCCACGAGTTTAGCATTGTGGCGGGCGAATTTGTTAATCTTCTGCTGATCCTCGAATGTTATGTGAACGTGTGAATCCTGTGAAGTTTTTTTTTTATATGTTGAACTAAAATGCTTATTTTCTTGGATTTAAATGGAAATTACATTAAATTTACTCACTGGTTGGAAAGTTCCTTTTCCTGATGTTCCGCCGGACATTTTTAATAGAATTCGGCGTTCTATTACAAATTTTCGCAAATAACCTCAAAACGCGAGGACGAGGATGACAGCTAGGGTGTTGTTAACATCTATCGATGATAACGTTATAAAATTATCGATTTTTGAGAAGTATTAAACAAACATTTAAAATTGATTTTCTAAACAAAACATCTCTTTTATTTCAATCTTGTAATTAGTTACTATAAATAAAACGAATAAGTAGAGCGATTTAAAAATAATCGATTGTTATCGAATGAAGAAAGTGTGTGAAAAATGTGAAAATATTTAGAACCGCTTCACATGATTGAAAATAGAATAAAAATGCAAGTATCCTATTTAAATTAACTATATATTTCTAATGTTAATTAGGATACCTACTGATGATAGATATTGCCGTAGTTCCAACACCTAGTTAGAGACCATTACTTTCTATGGAGAAAATTAACTGATGTCTCATCTGGTAGAACCTGGACAATTTATTCCTTGACTGTGAGAAAATCTTTAGGGATGCTGTCATGATATCTCAAATTGAGGACCAAAATAAAATGTTTACATCAAGAGATGTTTTGTCAGAATCAAGAGATGTTTTGTTGGAATGGAGGGATGTTTTACCGGGAAAGGTTGAAAAAGTGGACAATAAAAATAATGCTAAGAAAATTGAAGATCGACGATTCCAGTGCGATAAATGTGGAAAGTCGTACAAAAGAAAAGCGCATTTGCAAATGCATTTAGATGTGCGTGAAGGGAATCGCAGTCACAAATGTGTGATCTGCGATCGATCATTTTTCAGCCGAAGTTACCTCCTCGAACATATCAACACGCATCTCGGATACAAAGGTTTGAAATGCGATGCGTGTAGAAAGGCATTTCTGTCACGACGAATGCTAATCGAGCACTTACGAATCCACACAGAGAGTGCTAAGTGCCACTTCTGCGATGCCGTCTTTCCGACGAAGAAGAAATTAAACCGCCACCTTCCAGTACACGAAGGCGTCCGTCCCTACCACTGTGAGATATGCAAACGTTCATTTTTCAGTAAAAACAACCTACTCGATCATCTGAGCAATCATAAGGATACTGACGGATTCATCTGCAATATTTGCAGTGCAGTTTTTTTTGTAAAGGATCAGCTGAAGACGCATTTGAGCGAACACAGAAAGATTAAAACGCTCAAATGCTCGAGTTGCAACGACACGTTCCTAACGAAGATGAGCTTCCAAGCGCATGTCGAAGCGCACGACGTATCACACCACGTCTGCAACGTCTGTGAGAACATTTACCCAAGTGAAGACATACTGTCGCAGCATCTCGATCTGCACATGTTCATAGAAACCTTTGATTGCGATGAATGCAATAAAGTGTTCACCAGTAAAAATTATTTAGACCTGCATAAAAAGACACACAATACTCCAGTTAAGTGTTTTAAGTGTAGGATTGATTTTCCAAGCAAATCAGAATTCGAGAGCCACCGCCTAGACTGTCGACGGAAATATCGTTGCAATCTCTGCGACAAATTCTTCCACAGCTACTCGTATCGGAAGAAACACATCGAGGGGCACTACGGTTTCAAGCCATACGAATGTCCGATATGCGATAAACGATTTCTCAATAAATACTATATAAAAATCCATCAAAACATCCACTTGGGACTAAAAAAGTACAAGTGTAAACATTGTGAAAAATCATTCCGCGACCAATCGACGCTCAACAAACACTTGAAGCTGCACAAGAATCTCAGGGAGCATAAATGCCCAAAATGTCCGATACGCTTCACAACAAATTCCAACTTGGGGCGACATCTCAAAAAGGTTCACAAAATTACAGAAAAGCCACACATTGATATTAGACTTTAATAAAATAATTATTCTTCGAATGTAGTTACTAATTTGTAAACGCATCAAAAATTTAACTCCTATAGTTTTGTTTCAATGTAAGGAATTCCATCAGTCATTGAACATACACACGCCTATTTTCTATTATTATTGATTGTATTTCACAGCCATGATTATAATTGAAAAATATAATCGAGTAGGTACATTATTGTCAAGAACTGTTTTCTTGACAGAATATATCAAACCGCTCCTTGTGACAATCTTTCAAAAACCTCTTTATCCCTTTCAATAAATAATGTAGTTTATAATCAGGCAAAAACAATCTCTTTAAAGATTCTAAAAGAGCATCGTAATCGCTATTCTTCTTATAATTCGATATGGCCATTTGAAATTCGTTATACTCATCTTTATCAAATGCCGATTTTACCGCCTTTACAAAATCTAGTGGATTATCAATCGGTTTGGTATAACTATTGCGATTCGCTAAGTTCTCTTCGAAACCAAATGGTTTTATTTTCAATTTTTTCTTTTTATTATCGAGGAACGGTTCGTTGGTTCGTTTGATAGATTGGATATCGGTGTGTATGCGTGATGTCATCGCCGACGCCGATGCGGATGTACTCGCGTCGAGCGCATTGAATAATTCCTTCGTCGTCTGTGGTTTAAAATCATTCATGTACTTCGATTGAGATGCATTCTTGTAATATTCAATAGAAAAATCTGCATAAACTTCGTTCGAATTCGGATACTGCTGTTTCGCATTGCGATTAATTTGTTTGGGTATGCATCTTGGAACTGAAGTGACTATGTTTGTTGAATTGTCGATATCCGATGGTTCGAGTGGTTTTAACTTCGTCGGCGGTAGCACTTTCTCTGCATTTTTAAAAAATCTGCAAACGTCGCCAACCGATTCGCCAAATTTAGTGCTGATTGTTACGTAGTTTTTTAGCCATGACGATAGTTGGTTTTTCAGGCGAGCGTTACTGAAACGCATGTCGCATAGCAGTATGGCTCCGTAGTCGTCTTTATGACGAATCACACGGCCGATTGCCTGATTAACAGCCCTCGAAGCTTCCAACGAGTACCATTCATCGCCTGATAAGAATTCATTCTCTTTCGTTCGCAATTCTTCCAAGTACTTTTTTTTAAGGACGATTCTCGGATCTTTTAGCGGAGGGAACGGTAATCCTGTTACAATGACTGCGCGGCCATTCATATCGGCGAAGTCAAGTCCTTCGGACACTTTTCCCCTGCAGACGGCCATGAAGCAAGCGCCGCGCGATCCCGGCTCATTTATTTTGTTGTAGTACTCTGTCATCGTTGTGGCGAATGTGTCTTTCCGTTGCGGTTCGACGAAGATTGGCTTGATTGCGCATATGCTCGACCATATCCCCTCATTCTGCCAGTCCTGCTGACACTTTGCCATAATTGGATACGAAGGGAAAAACACGAGTAAACCATCTGGAATGACCCGAGAAAAGCTCAGTATCGTCCGACCGAGCGAAGATATATACTTCGGATTATTTCTATTTTCGTAATTAGAATTCAGTGGTGATCCGTCGGGCCCCTGTCCGATTATTTTAACGCAAATCTGATTCTGTTTAATAATATGTGGATTTTCTAACTGGACATCAATGGGTATTCCCAATTCCAATATGAGTGGCTTTAACGGCGCAAGTGTTCCGCTCGTCAGGATAACGCTTCTAATATTCTGTTCTAATAGTTGTTTCATTCCGAAACCGGGGCTAAAGCACCAGTAGCTCAATACTCGTTCGCCTTTTTTCATAACTGGTGTTTTAAGAACGGCCCACGAATCATTTTTCTTCGTTTGCTTCTTATCGTCGAGCTGGCAATGAACTTTGTAACATTTTTTTATTCGCTGTTTGTGCTCGTAAGAAACACTGCTGTAAATAATGTGTAGTAAATCGGAAAGTTTTTGTAGACCGTTGCCTTTGCGTGTAAACGGCGACTGCCCGTCAGCCATGCTTAAAAACTGGACGAGATTATCGATTATGGAAACGACGGCCATTTGATTAGAGTCTTTTATATCAGCTTTGGAGAGCAGTTCAAATATGTAACCGCCTGGAAATGTGATGCCGTCGCTTACTGTTGTTAATGGTATGTCGTCGATGGCTGTTTCGAGCGCGAGTAACATTGCTTTTAAAACGCATAAATCGTCGGCGGAGAAGTCTTTCGGCTGTGAATTATCAATAGAGACATCAGCGTCTGATTCGCTGGCGAATGATTTCATTACATGCGTAACTTCGTCGATGCACAATGCTACGTCGGTCGATCGTATTTGAAGCGATGCGGATTCTTCGCACATCTTTTCGACGTTATGCGCTTCATCTAAAATCACAACATTATTTGTCAGTTCAATGCCATTTGCTTTGCGTGATTTGGGGTCTAATAAATAATTATACGGCATGAATACAATATCAGCGGTTTGTTTCAATTCTTTCGCGAGGTAATATGGGCAGCACTTCAGCTGCCTGCCGACTTTCACTAAATCTTCTATGTCGAGGATTCCGTTGTCTTTTACGAGTCTGTCGTCTTTCTTCGAATCGACGTTCGTGTAAAAATAACACGTCCTCGTTTTCACCTTCGCTTGACATAAATGTACTTTGTTCGCATTGTTCGTTTCTTTTGAAACTTCTGGGTGAATGCACATTTGATCGCGAGATCCGAGAACGGCCGCTTTCACACCTCTGTAACTGGAGCGCTTTAACTCCTGCATTGCTTGCGTCAATTGTGAATGCGTTCGAGACGCATATATAACTTTGGGCAGGGCCCAGCCCGCAGTCGCTTCTTTCGAGGTTCCAGCAGCGCTTTTCAGCGACGACTTCAACGTGCATCCGAATCCACCGCTATCTTCGAACACACCCGCTTGAGCGTTTATTTGAATCTGCGCCTTTTTAACCAGCAGCCAAGCGAGCGAGGAACACAGCAAGCTGAGAGTCTTTCCCGTTCCTGTCGGCGACTCGAGAACACCATTTTGGCCGTTTTGTAAACAATGGATCACTTTTTCCATGTAGTTTTTCTGGACTTCGTAAGGCTCGAATGGAAAAGTTACTGGAATCCCGCAAATGGTTAGATCGCACATTCTTATTTATATTTGTTCACGAATCTGACAGCTGTTATTTTTGCCGCCTAAAAGAACTTTTTTTTTATGTTTAAACGCCTTTGACATGCAATAGAAAATTGACACTAAAGGAAAGTTTACCAAATCTATGGCTGGCACATTTCCCAGCCACGATGCTCATAAAAATCGGATAAAATGTATCCTCCTTAGTTAAAATAACTAACACTTTAATATTCTAATATTAATTTTTCTTTGAAAATATTTATAGTCAATTGCCATGTTTAGCAATTGACTAGAAATATATCAGGGTATTATTATCATTGTAGAATGTAGACATTAACAATCCATTTCTATTCGTGCAGACAATTCCGATCTAAATTGTACTAGCCTCTGGTAACACTGCACGTCCTGCGAAGCATGAGTTTGTATCCCATCGAGTGTGCAGGCAGTTGAGATTGTCAATCGCTACGGGCGAACCTGGCCAACCTGGAGCGTTTCAATGATCTTTTCGTTATATCACCCCGGACTGAAACACAGAGACTTGAGGGCGAAGATGAATCTACGTACCAAGCTCCACCTCAGACCGTAAGAGTTCTACTTACCGTAAGGCACTGGGAATGTTCAAGCCCAGTGTAGCATCCATCGCGTCATTACTACCAGATATGGTCAGATTTCTTCGACTCCAGTATGGCCACAGGTTCGAAGTCGCTTGCGCCATCTTCTTAAGTATGTGGCAATTCGTCACTGGAATTATCGCGGATCCGATGATCCCTTCGGATGACCAACGTATCGTTTCTAAGGATATATAGCTTAACGTACCTAACTATCCCCACTTCCTTAGGTCGCATTGCGCTTCCAAGCTCCTCCGGCTATTCGTTGTTGAGCAAGGGCCGGCAGACCAACCAGTGCCTCGGGCAACGATCCATCCGAAGTTTTCACCGAGTGTATTCCCGCATTACTGGAATACACTCGGCTCAGACCATGTCACCGGATTACTGGGCTACAGGGGATCCCTTTTCAGGAATGGTGCTAAGCTAAGGCCGGCATGCCGACCAGTCTCAGATATCCAGGATCGCCCAAGTTCTTCTCCCAGATCGGTCGACATGCACAGCGGGTTCACTAGTTTCGTCCCTCTCTGTTGGAGGCTGCCAGATAGGTGCTGTCGTGAGGGACCAAGTTTCCTCTTTCCACCGCCACGGCGCTGGATCGTTACCCCCGCCGAATCTGCGCCCTGCGCGGTTAGCTTGAATTAGGCCGGGATTTCTCCTTTGGACACAGTACCGACTGCTGATGCTGTAGATTCGAAACTCTGCCCCTATAAGAGCGACCAAATAAGAAACTCTGACCTTAGATTCGGTTAGCTTAAGCATAGATTAAATAACGCTATTATATTGCCCTGTCTCGTTTACATCAACTAATGGCTCTTTTACACGAGGCAAATGACTGAGACAATCCACTAAGCCAAGCCATTAAGCCGGCTGAATGAAAAATGCAATGGCATTTACCCATAGGCCACTATTTAGAGTTTTTTTTGTGTATACAGTTATATTCTCGGAAGCTTGAAGAGATGGATAGGCGTAAAATTGCTTTGAGGGCTAGGTTAAAAAATATTTTTAATTTATTGCTTAAATTTGAATGCATACATTTGATTTTAATGCAAACGTTTATGTAGTGGAATGGCTTACTGGCTCAGAATGTGCGTTTTCACGAAGCCAATACACAAGCCAATCCACAGCGCGTGTGGTAGGGGTAACTATTGGCTTCGAAAAATTAGAAATCGTTATATTTCAATGGAATGGCTTGAGACAATCCAATACAGTTGATTGTCCCTATTTACACGATGCCAATATTGGATTGGCTTAGTGGATTGTCTTAGCTATTGGCCTCGTGTAAAAGAGCCATTATTTCCGATATTAGTTCACGAAGAAACGGAATCGAACCTTATATACTTACACACTTTAGATTGAAATATCCCAGGACGAATTGGATTCGTCTGTAAAGCTATGCAATATTATAAATAAAATAAATTCAACGATGTGTAGTTTATTTTATCTGGCGGATGACAATTCAGCAGTTGCATAGTCGGGGAGAGTGCGACATCTGTGGGCGCATTTTTGGCACTATCGAAAAAGGGGTGGGTGCAGTTTTGGTGGGAGCGTGTCAACCATACACTCGGTCAGGTAGCCAAAGAGCACGAGTAAATATTATAGTTTTTCGTTTAGAATTAAAATAATAATAATAATCAGTTATTTTAATATTAAATTGCAATTGTATCGTTAACAACTTCTGCCATCTGCCGGTCTCAATACGGAGTTCGTGCAGTTGCTGACAGCACACTTGTATAAAGCGCAGAGGTTCAATGTTTTCGATACGACATGTTTCCGCCTGTGCCTACTGGGAGAATCTCAGTTGTCAATTGAATAAAAGTAGAAATATAGAAAGCATCCAACCCGCAATAATTAAAATTAGATTTTTTACTCATTTTTGGGTAAAAAAATACTTTTTTTACGATCATGAGAACATTTGCAAACCAATGTGGCTTATTTAAATTAATTTTATTTGCTAGCTAACCCACAACCTGAAAAATCCAGTTTAATTAAAAACAATCAAAGGACTTTGGATTGATTCTGCTGAACGGCGATGTTGGTTGATTGCAATAATTATTTGTGTATAGGTACAATAGGTACACTTACGTATTTTTTTTTAATTCCATGGGAGGCACCCTAGCCACTTAATATTTACACTATGAACAGTTTTTTTCCTTTTCAGTCCGTCCGTATGGTATTATCATTGATTATATAGTCTGATATTACTCAATGTGGTATTACGTAGGACTAGCCATATAGTCTGATGCATGATGTGGTTCCATCCGTCCGAGGACTTCCCGTTTTCCGATCTTAACCAAATTTGGAATGTAACCTATCTGGGTGACTCCAACCACCATCCGGTGGGAGCAAATTCGATCCAAGTCGCGCAGGTGCTTCTCCAAGTGTATCCTAGTTTACTTGACCTGGAATATGATCTGACCAATAGGTAGAGCAAGCATATCATATATGGACAGTTTTGGAGTCATGGTGACAAGAGAAACTTATTGGAATAAGTTTTAAGCCATTTTGGATTCGTCAGGGATTACCAATCACGGGACGGGCCAAAGTTGCCAATATGCGAGTATATCGCTACTTTTCCTGTTATTTAATTTAGCAGAAAGCTTCCAAACTACCTTATCAGTAGTTAGGAACACCTTTACATCTTTTACTATTCAGCAGAAACCATCTAAACTACAAATTAACCCTATGATCTAAAATACATAAACAATCTACAATTAAAAGGAAGCCTATATTCCTAACTTAATGTTTCAATAAACGTTTTGTTTAGCTTTGATATCCAAATTAAGAAAAATAATTTTAACTATCATCTCAGTTTGCTGACTTGTGGGTTGGATGTGTTCTGCTTAACGCGATCGATGTGTGAATTAATAAACACGACAGACAGACACATCGCCCACGACGCTTATGGGTTTAACAGATAGGTACTCCGCATTTAAAATCTCAATTATTACCGACCTTGTCAATTCTTGAAAATTGAAAACAGACTGAAAGATATGAAACAGATATCTACATAATTAATTATATTCTAGCACAACTGCAACGTTGTCAATTCCTGAAAACTTATAAAAAAGTCATCTCAACGGACCTTGTCGGACAATCAATTTGAGTATCCACCGGTTTGGCAACTATGTGCAAATACAATTTGCAATACTATTTGGGTATTATTTTTTTTTAATTTTAATTTTGAGGCGTTTTTTAAATTATTTTTTATTCCAGAAAAAAGGGAATAAACGGGAGATCAGAAATATAAAATAAACGAATAAAATCATAAGCCACGTCGTGATAATAAATTGTTTCAATGTAATTACTGAAAGAGAATAATACCAAAGTTATAAACAAATTACAAAGTCCAACAAATATTTGAAGTTTAAAATCAGCGTTTGGATATATATACATTTAACTTCAGTGAACACGATTTTTGTCTGAAATAGAGGGGGGAAAGCAATTGAGATTGATGATCTATTAATTAAAATTATTTAATTTCTGTATTATATGTATATACATAAATACATATCTACATATAATATTATTTAGTTTATTTATTTAATTTTGATCTAAAATCCTATGAAATCCAAATCCCCGCCAGGGAAGACTGGAAGAAGCCGCATTGGCTGCAACACCAAAATGAGGACGCCTGGTTCACCGATGGATCAGGGGCGAATGGATGTTTTGGGGCTGGCGTGTATGGCCTCAAAACCAAACACAGAATCAGCATCCTTCTTGGACAACAAGCCATGGTTTTTCAAGCCGAAGTGTTTGCCATATTGGAATGCATAAAACTATAAAATCAACTGGACGTAAAGAATAGAAGAATCCTCATATGGTCCGACAGCAGATCAGCCTTGGATGCTCTTGCTAAAACCACCACAAAATCCTCTGTGGTTTGGGACTGTATGCAAGAGCTCAATAAATTGGGAGAATCCAACAAGATCACACTGATGTGGTCACCTGGTCACCAAGGCATACCCGGCAACGAAGAGGCCGACAGACTAGCAAAACTGGGCACACTGGAATGCCCGGCGGAGCCAGTAGTTTGGGTCTCCTTCGCTATGGGCAAGAAAATCATCAGGGACTACTTGGAGCAGGAACAACTGGCATCCTGGAAACATAGCCAAGGTTGTCGACAGATAAAGACCATTATGGAGCAACCACTTCCTAAAAGAAACAGGGCCCTACTTGACATGAGCAAGAAGAGCCTTAGAATAACTATCGGTCTCTTCACTGGACACACGACCCTTAGAGCCCACCTCTTTAACCTTGGCTTGACTGAGAGCAAAGATTGTCGGATATGTGGTGAAGAACCAGAGGACAATATACACACCGTGGACCGTTGTCCGGGCCTTGCCGCGAAAAGGCACAGTTTACTGGGACAAGCTTTTCTAGAACCCAGCGATCTGCACAACTGGAAGGTCAGTGACCTGTATGGATTGGTAAGTAGCACCGGACTTCTAGCAGACCACTGACCCAACCACCCAGTGGGTAGTTACAAAATATCTTATAGATCAAAGTGACAACAAGGGCTGGAGCAATGCCAAAAAGGTGAAGCTTTTTTATCGATATTTTGTGTGATTATATATCAAAGGCTTTAGACAGGTCTAGGAATATACCAAGTATTTTTTTTATACTAATGGCATCGTTTGTGCCCCCGACCTTGACTAAAACCATATGATAGTTAGATAGTAAATTCCAGGTGGTGCATTAGCCTATATTTGGCCATTTTCTCAATTACTTTTGACGCTAAACTCAACAGGGAGATCGGGAGATAATAATTACTAATGTCTCCTTCGCCACCAGATTTATATATTAGGGTGACTGGCAGATTTTAGAGACCCCGGAAAAAAATCGCATTGAATATTTCGTTTGTTAATGTGCGTAAGAGGGCCAGAAATAATGCTAATCGCCGATTTAAGCATGTCCATTTGAATTCCGTCATGGGCCGGGGCCGAATTGTCTTTAAGGTTATTTAATATTGCTTGACTTCTCTGATATTGATTGGAGTGAATTCAAAATTAAATGAAGTTTGGCTATAGTTCGTACATCAAGCTTGGCTATAGTTCGTACAACTAGGGCGGACTCGGTAGTGTTTAGGTTCGACAATGTGTTTACAGCCAGGTTTGGTCCAGTATTGCTATTCATTTGTGTAGATAAGAATTTCTGCAGGATGTTCCTATACATATTTTATGTCCCCATTTATATTGATTGATTTTATTTTATGACTCTGAGTTCTGCCATATGCAATTTCTTTTATAATACCCAAAGTTTTTTGATCTCTATTTACGTCTTCAATAAAGACTTTACAATACTTAGGTTTCGTTTTCTCAATTATTTTTTTGCATATACAATAGCTTTTCTAATGGGTTTTCAACTGAATGTCATTCAGATTGGCTTTGCTATTCTTATGCAGTATATCACGTTTCCTATTAAATAAAACGAAACCGTCTTTAATCCATGGTTTAAGTTTTATCTGGGACCTGCTTATTTTAACGATATTATCATCCAATGCGAATTTGATTTCTTTAGTAATTATGTGTAAGAATTTGAGTGATTATTTGGATCAGATTCACAGATTAATAGTTCTGTCAATTGATTTTATTTTTATATGGATATATTCTTACCTCTAATGAGTTAGTAATATATCTGGAGGGTTTTATCTTAATTTGTTTCGATATAAATATTCCGGTTGCATAGTGATCTGTAATAGAACATTGAAGTACGAATGGCTACTTCTTATACTTAAATTTAGACATGAAGCAGTCTAAGCAGCTTTGGTAATTTCTGTAAACTCTCGTGGGTTTGTAATTGCTACACCTAGACCATATTGAGCTTGCATTTTTAAGTAGCCTTCTGTTTATTTGTCGTTTACGCTCAATATATCAATATTAAGATCACCAACAATTATAACGTGGAAATCTCTATAAAATTCCCGAAATAATTTATCTAATGATTGCAAAGAACCGGAAATGTTTTATTTACTGGTTGATCTATGTATAGCAAAAATTTTAATATCGTCTTATAACAGGAGATGAAGGTAATTTGAATCATCGATATTGTATTCCGTGACTACTACCCATAACACAGCTTTAACATATATGACTACACCGTCGTTTTGCTAAGTTAATGTTGTGACAGATAAACCCATCTATAGTCTTTGGCATATGCATATCATTGATCCAGCAATCTGGTAGATTGACATCAAACGAGTTACCGAGCTGGTCTATAAGATATGGAAATCAGCGAAGTTTCTATTAATGCTACGGATATTCATAGTTAAAATATCCAGAGATTGTTCTGGTATAGATTGCTGCTTTCGTTTATTTGGGCAATCGTAATTGATGCAATTAAACTGAGAAAAACGAATCGGAAATGTTAGTCATTTTGAAGGAAATAACCGGAGGAACAGATTCTGTATGCAGAGAAGAAAATAGGGTGGAATATTTAGCTTATTTTTACAGGAGAGCTCGTTTTACAATTTACCACAATCAATCAACAGGCCGCATTTAATACTTATGTGAACAGGCACATTGCAGGTGACAAAACATAACTTAAATAGGCACATTGCATTAAATATAGAAAACATTTTATATTTAAGTATTTGGGGTTTTTTTAGTACTACTTCTAGATTAGTGATCTGTATATGCCACAATTTACAGCATTCGTAAGCAATAACAATAAATCTAAATACATACAAGATAAACACATATTAAACAATAATGTGAGTTATTTGT
>JAOPUG010000007.1:11312241-11325591 GCA_027564375.1 Micropterix facetella | reverse complement strand
GCCTTTTCAAGAAGCTATGCCATATATGGGTAATTAATGGAACTCGTGAAAGGAGCCTTAAACTATTTAAAACTTTTTGTCTATTTTAATTTTGATTAAGTAGGTATCCGTTGATATGTTATCGATTTTTATTTTTATTTATAAACATGTAGGTATTTGAGGGTTATGTGAAAATCAACCGCTAAGGGGGTAAAATTAGAACGCTGTTTAAGAAAAACGGTCATTATTAAATTTGATTGTATTACTCTCCTAAAGAATTAAGAGATACGTGTTTGAGAGTTTTGAGAAAAACCACCCTTAATAGGGTGAAACAGGGGTCATGCATTTAGTACATGTATATCTGAAATGGAATAAAGGAAGAACACAAAAATAAGGTGACATACTCTTTAATGAAAATAATAAAATACATTTTTACAAGCGCACCGGTGCTTCAGACATTTGCCATATGTATGGCGATCCTATGTTATAAAAAACGGGGTTCTTTTTTAGGCGGTCAAATGCATATTTCCGTAGTGGATACGATACGACTTCGAAACACCAGGCAATTATTCCATTTAGAAAATAAAGACACCAAGACAGAAAATAAGACGAATATTAATCCTTAAAAGGGTAAAATGGCGGGAGATATTTATTATAAGTTTGTTCAATTTGAAATTTGGTTGAAATATTTTCCAAAGGAAATTAAGGGATATGTGTTTGAGGGTTATGAGAAAACCCGCCTCTAACGGATTAAACGGGGGTCTCAAATTTCGTATGTTTCAATCCAGATGGATTGAAATAAAGTACGAAGTCGAAATTAGGTTGACTTACTCTCCCATGACAATAGGAAAAACGTTTTCGAGCGAAACCACCTCTAATGGGGTTGGGATTGTAGGCGGTCAAATGCATATATCCGTAGTTGTTTAAAATACAGCTTCGACATTTAGAACAATTAGTCCACTTGGAAAATAAAGATATACGTATTCATTCGAGGATAATGCGTATATTTTTCGAACTTTTCGAGTTATATATTTTTCGAACTTTTTAAAAGATGCCTATCTACATTTAAAAAAATGATCAAGTTGAAATTTGGATGAAATATTCATTTGAGGAAATTATACGATATTTGTTCGTGAGTTCTGAGAAAAATGACTCCTAATTGGGTAACATAGGGATAAATATCTAAGTGTTATTAATTTTCCCAAAAACTCCCCCGTGGGGCGACTAAAAATAGGTAGTGATAGAAATTTGATTTGTAATTTTAGTATATCATCTCTTAAAGTTCTGTTTACTAATTAAATTATACCCGGGCACGCCGGATAATTCCGCTAGGTTGATATATATTTTTACTTCATAGTAATCGGTTGAAAATCAATAAAGATATTATTATTATTAGATTTTACTCTTTACTCAAAAGTCAATCTTTTCTGGGCCTTTTCAATAAAAGTTGCACATGGTGTTTTGTCTTGTCTTAGATATTGACGATAAGACTTTTTTCTTGTTTTGTTTTAATTTTGGAAATAAAACGATAATTTTGTTTTATATAAAAAAAGAATTTATTGTAGTTTGTTTAGAAAAATAGTAATCGACATAAGTATATTACGTATTTTAAATTTTCAAATTCTTTGAGAGTAACTTTTCAACAAGTCCCCCAAGCTGATAGGTAAATTCAACAATAATTTTTGAGTACCTACCATTACAAACTTGTTTTTTACTATACAGTCAATGAATTGAATTAATTCAAAACATACACTAGATTGCACGTTTAGCGACGAACATGTCAAAAAACCATTTTAAAGTACATCCTACGATATTTGACAAATTAGAATTCTCTTTTGTTGTCATGTTTTTTACCTTATTAATAGTAAATTAATGCATTTTATTGGGAAAAAAACATTTATTACCACGAACTTCGACTGAAAATACAACACATATATTAAATCCGAGATCAATAATTTTTTAAATAAAAAACGTAATCTTCCGAGTTTAAACCTTAATTAATGTGTTTTAGAACTGTTAAAGTATACTCGGCCACCAAAAGTTTCATAATTGAAGCAGATTTATTTTGTGCCCTGACTAGTATCAGTTAATAAGTATCGAGTACATTAGCCGTCCCCGCAGTACACCAACTTAGTATCGACATTTGAAGCTCCTCCCTAGCGCCGCAGAGTGCAACCACCTACATCGCGAGATAGGTCAATACCTGCATATTTTCGTCTGGTTGTTACCTTTTTGCACGGATTATCGCATTTTACGAGTGAAAATACATATTTTCGGTTCTTTTATCGGCGGGTTATTGGCCATTCATCGCGAGGAAGGCGCGGATCTGTGCAGTTTTCGGTTTCGAATATTGTAATTGCTTGTGTGGTCCCGCGATGGCTGCCAGCTCTTTGGCGATTGCTTCTGCGGCGGTGGAGTTGTGCTTACACTGAGGAAACATGAGTGATATGTGTGTTAAATCTGTAATTCGGTGAGTGGATCGTGGTTTGTGTACGTTTTGTGGACAAAATGGCGATGTATTGTCAGCGAAGCAGCGACGGCGCTGCTGCTGACCCACGAGAATAACAAACGGTAAGCGAAACATGCAATATTACAACTATTTACAACTGAATAACGCTCTCCTGTTTTTAATACACAAAATCGCAGGGAATATACCCAGTTTCGAGTCGGTTTTAAGTCATGAAAGAAGAATCGTGTCAAGAATTGTTATAAAAAAACGAATTTCGAACCTGTCATTTTTTATTTATTTTTACGTTGAAAATCCGTTATTACTGTCCCCAGCAAATACTATTTAAAAAAAGGTATAGTAATATGCTTGGATACGTTGAGCAGCAACAAAAATAACCAAAACGCAAAAAAAAACCAGCCTAAAGAAATCCATTTCTGATATGATGTTATTCTTTTTGTGGTATTTACAAATAATTTAGCTGCGTGTTTCAATTATTCGGCCGTTTTTTGTAGTATTTCATTGAAGAGAACGTATGCGTTGCTACTCAGTACTACAGTAAGCAGCAGTACCACTCTAAACCTTCATACCCAGTAGTATAATCCCTATATAAAGTGATAAAAGTCAATTCCTTTAGTCGTTCAGACCTTACTATTGATCAAGTAGCAATCCCTCGAGTAGACGTCGCTTATATATAATCTTGGACTGCACATTGATGAGCATCTTATTTTTGAATCTCTCGTAAAGCACAAAACAATATTTCTTCTCTTGTCTGAAATCTATCTATAGAATCAGAGATTATCCCCATCTAGATATTAGGATTCTCCCAGTGAACACTCTCATATTACCTATCCCTAATTAAGGCGATTGTATATGAACCGTGTTTGCACAAATTGGACCAAAATAGGATTCAGAGGATACAAAATTCCTGCGCTAGGTTTTGCTTCCACATTCCATCTAGAAGCCACGAATCTCGGTTTCTTTATAGATCCACCATTTTAAACATGACACTCTGCAGGCAACTTCAACTCCCCAGTTTTGTAATGAAAATTGTAAAGTAAAACCCTCCAACTACCTTTTCTCTCTGATAAAATGGTCTCAGCCAAAAATCAAAATCATCTGCGTACAAAGGCAGTTTTGCCTACGCAACTGCAGCCCTGTAGAATGGACTTCCAAGTTATTGGCATCTCACAGTTTTGAGTTTAAATAACAGGAAAAGTAGCAATATACATGATTCCAAAAATACCCATATATGCTATTATTTGTCTACCTATTGGTCAGATCCTCCTCCAGGCCAAGTAAATTAGGATACACCTGCAGTAGCACCAAATGGCTTAAAACCTATTCTGACAAGTTTCTCACGTCACCACGATTCCAAAAATACCCATATATCCTACGCTTGGTCGACTTATTGGTTAGATTCTCCTCCAGGCCAAGTAAACCAGGATACACCTAAAGCAGCACCCAAATGGCTTATAAACCTGTTTTGACAAGTTTCTCATGTCACCAGGATGCACCCGCAGCAGGATCTGCGGTACTCGAATCGAATTTGCTGCCACCTGGGGCTGCTTAGGGCCACCCAGAGAGTCTGATCTCTGCAGCAATTCGAGTCTGGTTTCACGATGATGAACTAAAAGAAAGCTGTCAAAACCTGGTAAATTCTATGACTGCAATGGTGAAATGTGTTATCAATGCAAAAGGAGTATACATTCAATATTAAAACCAACAATGTTTGCTACCAGAGCTGTTGTTTTGTATGTTTATGTCCAATAAAGCAATTTTAGAAGAAAAATACTCTATTTTCCAATTAATTCGCACGGTACTGTATAAACGATCTCCTATACATACCTAATATCATAATTAAAATTTTTTGCATTACATCCACTACACACACCCAGTCACTACAAGAGTGCATCTTCCATTCATACCTATTGTGTTTTTGTTTCTGTCATCCCCCCCTTAGTATATTTTTACTGTTCTATATCATGTATTTATGAAAGAGATTATTAATATTATTATATGCTGAAGTCCTTTGAGTGATAAACTTGTGAGACGCTGGTTAGCGTGCCACTATTTTGTTCAATGATCCTCGTGACGACGGCAGAGAGACATTTATACATTTATAAGAGTATTTAATATTACAATTGATCTGAGCGACTTACCGAATGAAGATGTGAGTATTGTGAGTGAGTTAGTTGACTCGCAGGCCTGCTTATAAAGGGAATACTCAAGGGTCTTATGTGCCATATCTATTGTTCATTTACTTAGAACTATAAAATTGCATCTTTCAAATGTGTCTTTCAGAATTGACAAATTATTGAATTTAATATGAAATTAATGTCAATCGATTTTCTATGAAACAATGTATTGCGAAATAAATGTGAAATTAATGACATCGGTTCCCATGAAAGTACATTTATGCTTTCTTAGAATTTCGTGTTATGTAAAATATTATGTAAAGTCCTTGCTGTTATTCGCGAGGTAATTAGCTTCTCAGTAACTCTTGCTAACAAGGGTCTTACAGTACCCTCCAAGCCACCGTTTATACAGTTTGTGCGGGATGGCTCTAAAGGCAAGAAACATTCTACTACAAAACCTTTTTCAATAATAGAGAAGGCTTCACATTGAATTCTGGAGGTTGATTCGGTCTCCAAACAGTATCATTTACCGGAAAGTCTCGGATGCACAGGCCTCCGTCCAGATATAACTCTTTACTCCCTATCTCGGAAGATGGCCCTTATCGGAGAATTAACTGTTCCATGGGAATCAAATATCCCAAAAGACCACGAATATAAATTAAATAAATATCATGATCTCGCATATGCCGTCACTCGGAATGGCTTCACTGTTCACCTTCATGCGGTGAAAGTAGGCACTCGTGGCCTCCCAGCCAAATCTCTATTTCGCCTTTTTAAGGATCATGGTCTCTCTAGGAAAATAATTAACTCATTCCTAAAAAAAATATCAAAAACCGTGATTTCCACATCTCAAATACTATGGCTTCGAAGGGGGGTGGAATGGATGGTAAGGTGCACGCTCACATGTGGCAAGACTGCTGTCCTAAATCTACCACAGCCGATCGTTAGTCCTGAGTCCACCGCTCACTCCCCAAAAGTGTAACAATAGTATTATGATGGGCCCGACTCTGGTCGGTGACTCCATGGCAGCTCCGTTTGTACTTACATGTGTGAGGGTCGTTACAAACCTATGAAAATTATGTTGTAATTTTCCATTTCAATAAATGGAACAAGCACTGGTGTGTCTCCTAATGTTGTAGCATCAGCCGTTATGGATCGGTCACCATAACGTTAAATTGTGTAGATCATCTGAGCTGATCCTTTTAGATACGATGTCGGCAAGGTTGTCATGCGATGATGTGTGTCTTCACTTGGCGGAGCTTGTATGCCTGACATCCTTATGAATAAGGCATAATTGGATTTATTGCGTGATGTTTGAAGCACTCTACATTTTGGCGATGTGGCGACCGCCATTGTTCGTAGACTGTGTCTACCCTTGAAACGGCGGTTGCAATGACGCTGAAGCGTCAGGTGCTACAAACTTCTCATTGTAAATTTGATTTGATTTTTTATAATATCAAACAACTGTGATAGTTTTCAATTTCATATTCCGACTCCCTGTTGGCTAAGAAACATTGACGTTGGTTTGTTTCGTCAGATATTCAAGCGATAGTATCAATGGAATCACTCTAAAATGTTTGTACCCGTAAGTAAGCAAAGATCCACTGATTTCTAGCAAAGCAAGCAAAGATACACATGTCTAGCGTAAATGCCGGTGGCATCCATCGTCCGGACGTACACACATGCACCAAATGCCCTTTGAAATGCGTCACTGAAACCTTGTAATTATGTGTCCGTAATATTCGTGTAGACATGACTCTTTATATAATTTTATCAAGGGGTGTATTTTGTAAGAGAATTCGCTTTTTGTTGCCTGTTGCACATTCATTTCAAAAGGTTTTCCTAGGTTTCCTGATTATTCATGCGAATTCCAGTTAACTGGCCCTCAATTGCGCTTGTTTCAGGCGTCTTTATGATATATCTTCTTAAGCCGCGTACAGATACTCGCAACACAACATAAAAGGCAAGATTCGCACTATTTGGATAGCATCTATCACAACACAACATGCAATGTAACGTTCGCATCGTATAGGAATCGAGTACACGAAATAAGCTGCGCTCATCTTTACTGCCAGTTTATTGCTTACACTCGTTGCAACATGGAGACTGATCAAGCTCTCGCTATTAACAAATTTGCCACAAGAGTCATTTTTATGATCGGTCGTAGCAAGATTAAGTGATGACTGCAGAGAATTCAAAATGCTCTTGCTAGATTCTGCTTCAATATTCCTTCTCATCATGGCATGTCTCCATTCCTCTTCAGCCCATCCATGCTAAACATAAATCAGCGATGGCAATTTCACCTTGCAACCTATGTGTTAAAAGTAGTCCGGTCTGGGCAACCGCAATACTTCCACTCATTGATGAACTGGTTCCGGAATCACCAGATTCACTCCACTTAAGCCCCTGAATATCGCCATTATTCCTAAGTTTTAATTAACAAGGTCTAAAGGGGAGTTTCCTACTATTCGGAGGCTGTATGGAATCGGCTGTTGGGTGACATTACTATCAACTTCATTAAGTTACTTCATTATTCAATATGATCAAATGATTATACTTGATAGCCAAGAACTTTAAGAATATGTTCCGGAAATCAGGTCAGCTGATCTGTCGATATCCCATTTTCAGCATTTACCATGTGGTCTTTGTCATTTTAAGAATTTCTGTTAAGTACGTTTTTCTGTATTTTTTTTAATGCTAAAAATAAATAAATAATTACCCTTCTCGGCAAGTTTAATAACAGGAAAAGTAGCGATATACATCTGCAACTTTAGCCCTTCCTGTGATTGGTAACCCCTGATTTATCCAAAAGGGCTTCTATTCAACAAGTTTCTCTCACCACGATTCCAAAACACCTATATGCGCTATGCTTGCTCTACCTATTGGTCAGATCCTCCTCCAGGCCAAATAAACCAGGATGCACCGAGTCCTGCAGCAGCACCTGCAGGACTCGGATCTAATTTGCTGCCACCCATTGGTGCTTAGGGTCACCTAAAGAGGCTGCATACTAAATTTAGTTAAGATCGGACTACGGGAAGTCTTCGAACGGAGACAAACAAACGCACAGCATGCGCATGCGTTAGACTATATCGCCTGTCCTACGTAATACTACGGACGGACCAAAAAGCCAAGAATAATGTGTATTTTACTACGTTTTTATTAAGTCGCTTTCGTGTTTGTCTGTTTGTCCAGTGTCTGTCTGGTCGGTACAAAGTTTGCAATCGATTTTAAACTGATATCCGATCATGCTGAAATTTTGCACACACCACTGGGTTCTGGAAACAATACAATACAATATACTTTTAGTTTATTTGATTTCGATTAATCATAAATATTAAATAAACAGCGCCATCTAGCGTGGCGGTCCGAATTACGCTGAAAGCAAAACGCACCACTGCCTAGCGACGGAGGCTGCTCAAGTGGCACTGCTCTTTCCTTGCAAAATTTTAAAACAGGAATTTTTGACTGTTAATTGAAATACGAAAACTTTACATATCTTATTTAAGTCACATATCTTACATATGTTATTTAGGCATATTTAAGTCTCATGGGACAATCAACTCTACAATAAGGGCCATCTTCAGCGACAGGGAGTAAAGAGTTATTTCTAGACGGAGGAGGGCTGTGCATCCGAGACTTTCAGGGAAATTATAGTGTTTAGAGACCGAATCGACCTCCAAAATCCAATCTCAAGCTTTCTCGATTATTGAGAAAGGTTTTGTAGTGGAATGTTTTTTGCCTTTAGAGCCATCCCGCACAAATTATATTGGCGGTTTGGAGCGCACTGTAATACCCTTGTTGGCCACTGAGAAGCTAATTACTTCGCGAATAATAGCAAGGACTTTGTCAGCGGTAAGTATATCGTCCTTGCTCTAAAGCTACCTTGCACCCAGCCAAAGTATGTCTAGCTGTGCAAGGGGTATTGCAACAAGGAGAAAATTAACTATCCTCTGAATAGCTCCAACGAGCGAGGTTTCTGGGGTCTGGAAGTGTGTGCTGAAAAGCATTTAAATACAATTTCAGCATCTCTGGTGTCCAGCATACAGCATTATTTTCCAATACATTGGAGGGGGAATGCAAAGTCCTCAACTGTTGTCCAGTCATTCTGGCATTAAAGGCCAACAGCATGAGCCATACTATTGCTGTCGTAATCTCCTCGCAGGAGGGACTTTTTTAGGTCCACATACCCAGACCTCTCATGGTTTTACTGCCATACCCAGACCAGTGCCATTCTGGCTGATTCCAGCAAGAAACTTTTTATGGAAGTCACGGCCCTGTAGATCCTTTGGTTCACTGCGGCCACTTACTGCATGCTTCGTTATTGCTATATCCTTAGAATTGAACAAAATTTCAGTTTTGGTTATTCTGGAGTTAGCATAAAGCAGAGAAGGCAGTTTTAGAACTATCACAGAATGTTGTTTGGACCTGAAAAGAGTCGACTGGTCGGCCGGTTTGGCTATTGTCTTATGTTAAGTACCATATCGACCATATAACAAATAGTTATTGTACTTCCCTACTGCCACGAGTCCGGCTGCCCTACTCGCCTCCGCACCCTGCCTCTGCTTAACGGTTAACCTCTGAACTTAAACAAGTTCGTAACTGCTGGGCGCCCATTCAAGACATCTACATGCGCTGCTGCACTGGCCTCGCTGCCAGAGCACCCAAACTAACCTAACTTAACCTAACCATTTTATGTAATATAGGTGACGATTCAATAAATACATTAATAAATAGTCTATCAAACAAATCTTTCATTCGCTATAAAAGTCATTGAATAAGTATCAGATGGCTTGCGTGCAGTAGTAATAGGTGGTAATAAGACGGTGTGAGAAGTGTCTCTTGTTATGAACATATTTTTTCTGTTCAGTGGTGAGCCGTTGGTTTGGGAACGTGACTGTGAGCTCAGCGGGAGATCTGTGGACGGAGAATGTGCCGTGGTCCGATGTGTTGTGGTACCTCTTCAACCCTTGCACCTTCTACACTATCAATTTATTGCCGGCCATCGAGAGAAGAGAAAGTGAGACGGATCGCAGTTTTGCAGACAGAGCACAGAAGGCAATAGCAGATTATCTAAAGGTAACATTAATATTTAACCTATTCAGTGTTTTAAATGCGACGGCGCATCAACAAATCCTCGAAGTGTCATCGACACGTCATGAGACCGACAGTTAGTTAAGTCATTTGTTTATTGTCGTTTTTATTAATTGGAGACTCCAGGTTCTCATCGATAAGACCACTTCTCAATTTACTCCTGATAAGGTTCATGCTTGAAAAGATTATTCGCATGTATTTATAGAACCGAAAAGAGAGAGATCAGCAAACACAGGTTTTTTATCTGATCATGTGTCAAATGTTAAAAATCATCATGTCTTCCTTCCCAGGTCTTTCAAAACAGACCACTTGTACTAAGTTCACATTTGTTTTTCTCCAGCTTAAAGACGTTCAAATTAAGTGCTCCGTAATTCTTTGTTTTTTAAATCCAGCAATTGCATTGTCAACATTGAAGGGAGAACAAACGAATTCTGTTACTGTAGCATTAAGAGGTTTTTTAACAATGGCAGAAACACCATTGGGTTCCAAAAATCATCCCCTTAAAGTGTAATTTCCGTAGCGCTGCACTAGTGAACTTGAAACACAAAATATGTAATTTATCTCTGCTATACAGGTAGGAGCTTCGGAAGTGAGCAGAGAGCAGATAGGAGAATGCGTTGGGGCGAGGGAGAGAGCGAGGGAAAGGGCGAGGGAGAGGGAGAGAGAGAGACCCCGCCCTGTCGCCAGCCCACTTCAATCGCAGAGACCGGAACTGCAGACGATGGCCACTCAGGTCAAAGAAGTCCTCCCGGCCGTGCCAATCAGTATTATACTAAAGGAATTGGGTGAGTTCAATGACCATGCATTTTTTTATTTAACTCGTTGACTGCCAAGCACGAGTTAACTCGTGGCTGGTAATCTACAGCCAGGTGCCAGCTACGAGTTTTCCCGTTTTTGACAAACTCTTGCAGCGTCCATCACGAGTAAACTTGTGGCGTTTACGTTAAAATTCGTGTGGCTGGGCGTCCGCAATAGACTAATAAAACACATAGTGGCGTCATAAAAAGTATATTTTTATTTGTTTTAGTACAGCGACGAACATAAATGTAGGCTTACAAAAAAGTTAAAAATATTTTAAGGCGCTAACAAAAAGTAAGAAAACATAACTGTACCATACAAATAGGGAAACTTAATTGCCAAAGTTTACAAGCAGTAAGATAGTATTAAAAAAAATTGTTTAAAAAATGGTATTCCCTAAAAAAATTGGATAGCCATTTTTATTTTACGTGGTTGTCCTTGAAGCAGTTTTCTACACATAGAGATGGCTTTTCTTCACACGCAGAACAGAAATAGCGTGTTTCTCGCTGAACCTTTTTCGAATTACATACCCGGCAAGCCCTTGTGGGTCATTGCTTTTTCTCTGTTGGTGCTATAGCTTCCAAGTAGTGAAAATCTCACTGCTGTACGCTATCGAATTTAGGCATTTTATCACCGAGGAGAGTAGAAACAAACATCTCTCTAAATTTTAAAGATTTTATTTTGCTTCTGGTCGAATTATGAAAAAGCAAGTATGCATTGTGTATATATATTTGGAAAATATACAATGCAATCTTTTTCGGCCATCTAAGGTTTTTCTTTGTGCATTGTAGTAGCTTAGCATTTGATCGGACTGGTCGATACCTGACATTCCAGCATTGTAGTCCTTTATTATATTGGGTTTCATAGAAACTTTTCCGTTCCTGTTGCGCACTTTGACCATTTGTACCTTGTGCATATTTGAAATCGTTAACACCTCTCTTTTGTCATTCCACTTGCAAACAACCACTGATTTGCGTCTTTGCCATATACACTCACCTTTTTTTAGTTTTTTTGAAACAGCATATTTTGGATTTCCTTTTCGATTACTGCGCAAGGTGCCACAAATATATGTTTTTTTCACTGTCATGTTGTTAGTTAGGCCAACTGAATTATAAAAATTATCAGCATAGAGAATGTAACCCTTATCTAAAAATTTCTCCAAGTGAAGAACCACACTTGCATCATGCCACATATAATTATTGGTAGTTTTTGATTTTCCGCAATATACTTTTATTTTTAGAATCATGCCAGCAGATTCGCATAGTTCATACAATTTTACTTCGTACTATGCTTCTTGTTTTTTTATATATTGTCTAAAAAACAGCCTGCCATATCAAAAGACCGTTGATTCATCAATGCATAAGTTTTTATCTGAAACGTATTGATCTGACACTGGCAGATATTATTAAGATTATATTTTAACAGGCAGATAGCTTAAACTGATGAGCCTGAGTAGGTGCTTGCATTACAGTTTTTGAGGAAGAGTTTAAGTTTACTTTGTTTTTAAAGATGTTGACACTTTTGGCACTGATCACCACTAGGGAGAGCATTCCATTCGTTTACCACTGAGGAAATGTTTCTTAGCAATTGAATGTAATGATTTATGCTGGAGTTTCAGATGGTGTCCATGCAGATATGTGTTAGTGTTCATGTTGTAGTTATTTTGAAACCCAAGAATATAATACAATGCAGTCAGGGTCTTATATGTCTCGAACGGGTCACCCCGCGCCTTGCGTTACTCCAGTGGTTAAACTGAGAGTGGTCAAACCGAGCGGTCAAATCGAATGGTCAAACCGAGTGGTTAAACCGAGACCCACGTATCTCGCCTCTTATGTTAGATGCATCATTGCATCATGCTCATTGCTGGAAGAGCTTTCTCTAAAAAATCAATATCTTTTCTAAAGTATGGACTCCAGCCTTAATAGGGATGTTCTAAAATGGGCCTTACCAATGACATATATTTTCAGCATTAGTTGCTCTGTAATATGTTGAAAGCTTTCCGAATGAGGAACCACAGAGAGTTTTCCTTTTTTACTATTGCAGTTACATTTCTATACCATTGTAAGTCTTCGGTGACTATTACGGAATGATCCTTCTGTAACTCACAGCACGAAGCAGGTCTGTTCCAGAAAGTACAGTTGCTTATAGCATTCTTTCTTCCAAGACGAAGAACTATACATTTTTCGACATTCAGAGTTAGAAGCCATTCCGATGTCCAAGTGTTGAGTTTCTCGAAATTATCCTGCAAGTTTGCAGTTACCAAGTGGTGGATATGCATATATCTTTGTGTCGTCTTCCTAAAAACTAGAAATGATATACTAGCTCTGTAGATCTGTCAAGTAAAGGAGGAATACTGGTCCCAAAACAGATACTTGTGCGACACCACTGAGGACATTACACGCGTTCAATAAAGTCACTTCGATTCCTAACCCCTTCGATTAGTAAGGAAGTCTATGATCGATTTCAAAATACATCCACTTATCCCCCCAGATTTTCAAGCTTTAATATAAGGGAGTTTATAGGGACTACGGCGAAAATGTTTTTTGGCATAGTCCACACGGGGTTGAGAGATTTCATAAACAAATCTGACATTATGTACAGTGTGCTGTTTTAATAGCCGCTATTGCCCGTCTGTCTTACACTTTTTTCTGTATTTTATAGGAATTATCATGTTGCACATCAGCAACGAGAGTGTCGCAACTCAAAAAATGTGTTTTTAGAAAATTGCAGTTTTCATTTGTTGTAGCAGAAAATCTCTATAAATCGCATTTAAAATGTACATATTCGAAAAATAAAAATATATTTAATTAGACTATTCAATGTTTAGTTTATTTATTTATTTCAAAATACCCTTTCGGGTGTAGAAATTACAATAAATTACCTTCTACAATCGTAAGT
>JAOPUG010000007.1:11296300-11309639 GCA_027564375.1 Micropterix facetella | reverse complement strand
AAGATCTTTTTAATGTCAAATCAGTTGAGTATCTTACTTATTCGATCCATCAATCCCATGACACAAGGCGAGAAAGCTTGTGATCTGCTCGGTTCCTGTTTTGTTTGTATTGGATCGGGCATGCGTGTCCCATAATATTTTCTGTATCTCTTTTTCTTACGGACATTATTTAAATATTTCATTTCCTGCGGTAAATACTGAGCATTGTATAGGTCACGTGCTTGATTCACAAGGTACTGCTCGTAGATGGTAAGGATAATGGTGCGAGCCGGCATGCAAATATCTGTCCATATGTGTAGACAAACAGACATCCAAATCCAAAAACGCCAGAGCTGTCTTATTGCACTTCCGCAAAAAGAAAAAAAAAAGACAAGACAAGCCTTGACATCCAAAAAGCCAGAGCTGCCTTATTGCACTTCCGAAAGTAAAAACTGTCAGCACTTTATTCTACAGTAGACAACGGCGTTTGTAACATCGCCAAAACATCGAGTGCCACCGAGTTCAATCAGTTTTTAATTATTTTACAATGGTATCCCCAAATCCTGATTACTAAAATACAAAGACATACTGAATTCAAGTTATGTAATTAATGTATATATTTCAAGTGTTACTATCTAGGTATATTTTTATAACTTATTCTAATTTTGGCGGGGAGTTCTGTTAATCAAAGCCGGTTAGCAAATTCGTCATGGAGTCACTCTTGCCTGTTCCGCCCAAATTGGAAACAAACTCTGAAAATTCCGTATCGGGCTGCTCGTGCGTATTTAGGGTGAGGGGCATAACATTATCGAGACCGAGCTCCGCTAATAGGTTGGTGCTTTCCGTGACGCTGTCCAAGAGATTGTCTTCCTGGTTGTCATCTAGATCCGGTAGAAGTTTCAATCCTTCGTTTGTCGTGCATTTTTCCTTTTTATTATTCCTTCCGCTGTTTTTCCTCTCGGTGAGATTGATTTCTTCCGTGGCTTCTATGCTGATTTCGTCCACTTCATCCGTATATTCATCTACTGGATCCTAATAATAATAATAAAAAGAATTAGTTACAAGGAAATGTACATATTTGTAATTTTTTTATACGGTAAGGCTATCGGTCGTTAGTCCGGAGGCCACCGCTCACCCCCCAGAAGTGTAAAAAATAGTATTATGATGGGCCCGACCTCGGTCGGTGAATTCCATGGCGCATGGACATAAATGAAAAACAGCAGCGTATCTGCATTAAGACTATTCAGAAATATTAAGCAGAAATCTGTTTTTTACTTTAAAACTAAAATTGTAGAAATTAGCGTGCCCGTGTATTTTGATAACAGAAATATTGCAATTCCGTAAATAATTAGAAATTAGATTACCGTTCGCTGTCAAATGTCAGCCGCGTAAATTCTGAGGCAGATATAGACTTCTAAAAGATTTTTAGTTAGTATATAGCATTTATAGGTTCAATAACAAATTATCAACGACTATAATTCTATATATATATATATATAATCTTGCAACTACTATAATTCTGTGCTAAAGCTTTGTGTCAGGTAATAACCTTAATACCGTTCACCGAGGCCTAATGGGGATGTGCATTTTGGAGGTAGTAGTTGTTACTTTGACTAGCACTTTGGAATGGTTCAAGCCTAGAGTGCTGTTCCAGTGATTAAAGGATTGTTCTAAACAGAGGTTTTTAAGCATTAGGTTTGCTAGGCTTTTTGGTACTCCGCAGCATGATTCAGGACAGTATAACGTTCCTTTTGCTCCCACCTTAGCAATTTTGTCGGCTTTTTTGTTGCCTTCGATCCCTGCATGGCCGGAAACCATCTCAGAACTGTTCTTTTTGCACAGGGAGTTCAAAAATGCCACGCAGTTTTGCACCAGCTTTGAACTAATAGTATCCGAGGCTAGTGCTAAAAGAGCTGCCTGGCTATCCGAGTGGAAATAAAGTCTACCACTTACTCCAAGTAGCTGTGTATTGTAATAATAATTGTTATACCTGTACTATTGGCATGGCAGACTTATACTGGAAGGCATTTTGCGAGAGGTCTACCTCAACTGGAAACAGGCCAGCGTGCTCTTTCAGCACTTCATATGTTTCACTGAAATAATATTCTAAGTGTATAAAATAGTCAGAAAAAAGTATTTCAATTACAAATTTAGGTTTATATTACGTGTGGTATGCGGCTTGTCCACTGAGAAATTTTTGTAGCTGACTACCGAGATCCTGAAAGATTTCGATTAATTCATTTTCAAAGTTCACCTCGAGGGAAGTGAGAGAATCGAGTATAAACTTACTTGTACGTGCTTGTTATCCAATAGTTCTAGTTTAACCATTACATCGGAGCGCAGCCGGGCAAATCTCGCCCTAGCGTCTTGACGGCAACGTAAAATTAACCTGAATATGGAATAATGGACAATAAAAACACAGCATAAAAAAGATGTACTAGTGTTATGCCTTTTGGTCTATTAGAAATGCCGCAGTTGAGTCAGGTTTCTTCCTTTCCTTCGGGTAGTAGGTGTACCTATTAATTAAGATGCAGAAATGAGCACCAGGACAAGTGCACCATTCTCCACATGGGCTGGAGTAATTCTAGACTGCAGTGCCACATTGACAGTGTTGAAATCAAGCCAGTTAGGAACAAAAATATATCAGGATATTAATGTCGTCTGACCTGAAGTGGGAAAAACATAACCATAGTAAAGAGAGCAAACTCCTTAATATATTTGATAAAGAAAGTATTCCATAATTTTCTGCCGACTTGATACTAAAAATGTATAAGTCTTGTTCGACCACCGTTAGAATTTGGCGATCAGATTTGGAGTCTATACTTTACAAAAGACATTGCCTTACTAGAGAGAGTACAGAGACACTTTATAAAGCTATCTACCGTGAACACAATCAGTATAGCTACGAAGAGAGAAAGACACTGGGACTTACCAACCACACTGGAGCAGCACAGAAAGCGAAGAGACCTGATTGAGACCTAAGAGATACTCGCAGTATATTACTAATGTACTAATATTCTGCCTACTTACGTACTCAGCACCAGCTGCTATTTCCGAGGCAGACAGAAAGCTGTCAATATTGAGTTTTGCTTTGGACTCTTGGAAGCATTTACTATCCAACAGAGTGGTCGACGACTTGAATAAACTTCCCAACTATGTTGTGTATGCCAAATTCATACAATGAGCCTGATTTGTTCCGTGAACTCCGAGCAGTTTTGCTGATTTCGATATTGCCTATCTTTAAGCTTTTGAACAAATATTAGTATATATTTTAGAAACAATTGCCTAACTTCCAGGACTTCTGACTCTTTCAAAGGACGCTCTGACTGGTAACCATTAGGTTTCCTATAAATTATCCTTAAAAGTAGTTTTTGCATCTTTATCAATAGCTCCAGGGCCATCTTTATTAATGGTATTATCGTGTAAACACCCCACCCTACAATTCTATAAATAATTAGGTGTTGGCACAGAGCCATGTAGGTAATTTTAATTGTTTTCCGATATAATATGTAGTGCGGTTCGGGAAAATTTAAATTAGTTTGCGTAATCGATCAGAAAGTTGAATTATATGCTTAGAATCCACATTTATCCCCAGATATTTTATGTTTTCTACAACACTTAGTCGTTTACATGAGCATGTGCAGTAAATTAAAATGTATATGCCTTGCTGAGCGCTTAGTAGGTGCGGATTGCCTTTAAGCGGGGATGTTCATTGGCACACTGGTAGTCTTGCTTACACTGATATAACCACTAATCAGCATGACAACAACTATTGGTTGTTTTCTGCTACCTCACCTATCTGCTATTTGCTATCTCACCAAGGCCTAATGGGGAAGTACAGCTCGGGCCCTAATGATCGTACATATTACTTTGATCGATCCGACTCACGACAACTCCCATCTGGCGGCCTTCTCGAAGAGGGACTGAACTTGATAAAACCGAGTGCTGACCTGGGGGAGATGACCTCGGGTGGCCCTGGGTAATTGGTACACTGATCAGTTTACCATCCTCTGCTCAATTGGCGAACAGCCAGGGGAGTATGGAAGCGTAATGCGACCTTAAAAGCGGGAGTAGTTGTTGACCTAATCTTCTATCCTGGAAAAGATCCGTTGGCCACCCAATTTCTGGTGAGATCCGAGTAAAGGACGCCTCGGATTCGCGATATATTCGAGTTATGAATTGTCGTTCACATTAGGTAGAGGTCGCTCGAGCGACTTTGAGCCTGGGACCAAATGGGTGGGTGAAGAAGAAATCTGTCTAAATTTGGTAGTTAGGGAGTGAGGCTAGCCCGCTGGGTGTAGCTTTGCTTGCCGTGCCTCGCTAATAAGGCGTTACACAAACAGTCTCTAATGGGCAGAGGCAGAGTTGGATATGTGGATTGTATTGTCCTAATTCCTTGCGCTCATCTCAGGGTGACATAACGATAATGTTGAGATGCCTCGAGGTAGCAAGTTCGCCTTTAGCATGTTCTCAAATCCAACATTATCTCACCTGTATTCGTAATTTCCAGTCTCGACTCTATAGAGAGGTTCCTGCATTGAGCTGAAGCTGATCTCTTCGTCGTCCATCTCTTTGACTTTTAAGCAGTATGATAAATATTCAAATTTAACATCGGCGTATTTGCTTATGGTTAGTTTTGTGTCTGGAATCGCTTTGTTTAGGTATGTCCCCATGTCGGCTATTATCTGAAATAAAATGGAATAAAATGAAATGTAGATATGAGCAAGGCGGCGCATTGTCATTCCTAATACTTTTAAACGTTTGGCAACTATTGTGTGTTAACTCCTAATGATTCTGCAAGTTCATTTTGCATTTGACATGGGTCTATATCGAGTAATGCTTCCCATTCTTCGCCTTCAAACTTTTTCTGTGTGTTAGAGCGTTCTTTATCGCAACATCAAAATCTCTGCTTGTTTTTTCCGACAGAGCATAGTCATCGTATGTCTCGACAAGAATTATATGTGATGCAGTTTTTAAAAAAAGTAATGCAGTAACATTCCTTGCAAATACTGTTTTTTGGCACGAAATTCGACATGTTTAATGCCATAAAAAAATATGTGGTTTACGCTTCGGCGGAATAATGTATACTGTCAGTTTGAGCCTAATAGTGGAGCTTCGTCATGAAGTCGGCTGTAGTATTGCCCAATGCAAAAAAGGCTAAGATAACACCATCTATTGGGGAACAATGAGAACTTATTCGAGTCCCCAATAAATACGAACTTATAAACGAATTTAAGGAAAGTAGGAAAATCCACTTTCAATTCCGATTTCCAACTAGCTCTAAACTCACAAGTTGACGAAGAAAAAATGCTCACATATCAGGCAGCGTGTTTTTCTGGTATATATGGGGATAGTTTTTTGGCCCGTCAATAGTATAATGTAGGACTGGCCAAATAGTCTGATGCATGCTGTGCGTTTGGTTGTTTGTCCGTATGTTCGATGACTTCCCGTGGTCCGATTTTAACCAAATTTGGTATGCAGCCTCCCTGGGTAACCCTAAGCAACAGGGGCAGCAAATTCGATCCGAGTTCAGCAAGTGCTGCTGCAGGTGTATCCTGGTTTACTTGGCCTGGAGTTGGATCTGAACAATAGGTAGAACAAGCATACATATGGGTATTTTTGGAATCGTGACAAGAGAAACTTTTTGGAATAGGTTTTAAGCCATTTTGGGTGCTGCTGCTGGTGTGTCCGAGTTTACTTGGCCTGGAGGAGGATCTGCCCAATAGGTAGAGCAAACACAGTATATATGGGTAATTTTGGATTTGTGGTGACGTGAGGAACTTATTGGAATAGGCTTTAAGCCACTTTAGTTAAATCAGGGATTACTAATCACGGGACGGGCCAAAGTTGCGATATATATCGCTACTTTTCCTGTTTTTTATATCATTAATCTTTTTAATGTTTATTGGCATACTGTGTCAAACCAAACTTGGGAGATTGCATTCGGACATTATTGTTAATAAAATTGCATGTGATTGTTCCTTTGTGATAGATGCTCTTTCTTATCATAGGTCTAGCAGCCGGCTTGGACGACTTATTACCCCAGTCAAATTACATTTGGAGCTTGCATTAATTCATAACTGGGATTTTATTTTTTAATGGATAGTTTATCTACATATAGAGCTTCTACATATAGAGCTTTTCCAACTTATAAACTCATAATGATTTTACACAGTGTAAGCTGTGCTTTAGGTACCATTAGGCACCTACTAAATGGATTGGTACACAGTAGCGGCTTGTAGCGCCGACACAATGCATATTGTGATGCCCTGCGAAAATCGCGAATGGCAGCATTAAACCAAAATAAAACTATTCAATAGTTCTGAAGGATCTTATAAGTTGCAATTGAAATATCAGTTGAATAAGGATCCCGATATGTTAATTCATTCCATTGTATGATTCTCCATGAAATAAATGGCTTCTATGATTTTTTCCAGGGCGCTACCTGCATTCAATATTCTGTATTGCTATATTTCCGTGGATAAATCCGTTGGGTAACTGTATATGATATTCTTCCCCAACTGCTTAGTCTATATATGAATAAAAACTGCAGTTATTTTTTTTATCTCCAAAAAGTTAGATATGAATGATTTTTAGCAGTAAAAGGTTTTAAAAAAAATAAACCTTGACGACAAAGGTTGTTCCAATAATGTTTAAAGTACAATGTTGTCGATATATAGACAATAAAATATTGTAGTTATGCTTTGTGCCCAATAAGATACCGACAATTATATGAAAATCTATATATAAATAAATGCACACATATGATTTGTTGGAATTTTCACATAAGTGTTTTGTTTAAGTACACTATCAAATAAAAAAATAAATATGTGGGTTTGAATTAATTTAGCCTCGCAGTGGTTTGTGCCAACATGGGTCTTACAGTGCCCTCCAAATCATCAATACAATGTCTGCGGGATGGCTCTAAAGGCAAAAAACTTTCCACTACAAAACCTTTCTCAATAATCGAGAAAGCTTCGGATTGGATTCTGAAGGTCGATTCGGTCTCTAAACTGAAGGTCTCGGATGCACAGCCCTCCATCCAGATATAACTCTTTACCGAGCCCTTATTGTAGAATTAACCGTTCTATGGGAATCAAATATCCCAAAAGACCACGAATACAAATTAAATAAATACCATGATCTCGCAAATGCCATCACCCAGAACGGCCTCACTGTTCACCTTCACGCGGTGGAAGTAGGCGCTCGTGGCCTCCCAACCAAATCTCTATTTCACCTATTTAAAGATCTAGTTCTCTCCAGAAAAATAATTAACTCTTTCCTAGAAAAATATCTAAAACTGCGATTTCCGCATATCAAATTCTATGGCTTCGAAGGGGGAGTGAATGAGTGGTAAGGTGAAAGCTCACATGTGTCAAGACAGCTGTCCTAAACCTACCACAGCCGGTTGTTAGTCCAGAGTCCACCATTCACCCCCCAGAAATATAACAATAGTATTATGATGGGTCCGACCTTGGTCGGTGAATTCCATGGCAGTTCCATTTGTACTTACTACCTTTCGAGCTATTTTGACTGGGCTATATAGCAAGGTAGATTTAGGATACATATTTTGTGGCATGTAGACCATACCGTCATACCATACCACCACGATAAATGCAGTTCGGAAGAACACTCACCGGTTTTAGCGTTTTGATCATTTTAATCCCATCCTTTTCGAGTTGCCTGTGATAGCCGCCGAACTTGCTGAACGCTTCCGAAGCTCTCGGTTGTGGTTCTCTCACTCCGATAGCAGCGAAGATATCACCAAAGTTTTTGTACGTTTGCAAGAGGTCAAAGTAGGCCTTTAGCATTCTATAACATGGAGAGAGGATTTGTCAGAATAAAATCAATTGATGACATTAAAGCTGCCATGCATTGAAGTGAGCTGAAAAGAAATGGGCGAGCTATATCGAAGTTATTTCAACTCGCTCTAGTATTTTTTGTATGCAGCTGTGAACACTACGAAAGAGGCAGAGCTGAGCGAGGAAAATTAGACCCCGCTTCGCCTTAGCGGACGGCAAATAGCTGATGCCCTTTCTCTGCCACGTATTCCCGTCGTCGCTCCTTTATGTCAGTTTATAAGACAAGAACTTTCCAAACATTCGCACGCTCTTTATCTCAAATAAACAGCTAATCAATCCATTGGACTAATAGATCTGTGAAAGTTTGTGCCTTATTCATTTCGTATCTGCTTTAATCGTAGACTGTTTTATCTACAGGAATTCCTTTAGTACAAATATCTACGTTTGTGGAAACATGATCAGATTCATTTTCGGAACTTAAATCTAAAATTCTGTTATATATAAGCATTCAACGATATCACTATTGCGAAAGTTAAAACACTACTTTAACTGAGTTAAGTTGTTATAAGCATTTCTTGGTGGGTACTGCAGAGTGGAGCGATTTCGCCCATCTCTTCTTCATTTCTTTTTTAAGTGCCGATCAGTTGCAGCGTCCAGTACCATACAAATTAGGCATTTTACCTCTAATTTAATGGCGCTAGAGCTTGCAATAAGAGTACTACGTGTTTTCACCTTGTCTATCGAAAATTATCTCTTCTTGCGACCAATGGGATAGTAAGAAACTTGTGACTGCCTTAATACGGGCTACATTTAAGGGATATGGCAATCCTGAGACCATTGGGCCCATTAGTTGACCAAAATATCAATAATTTAACTAATATTGTGTGACAGAAATAATGAGTGAAAGATACATTTTTATTTTTGACAGATCCATTTTAGGCAAAATAACTACAATAGACCCTCGGTATAGCGCGGCTTGTTATACTGCAGATTCGGATATAATGCGAGAGGTGATGCTTTCAATCAATTTTTGTTACAGAGGGGTGGTGCGCGCGGGAGGCGGGGTAGGCCGGGTTTCGTTCATTTTGTCAGTCGTCGGCCGGCAGTTGATCTCCGAGCTACGGTCCTACGTCCTGCGTCTGTGCCGCGTACGCCAAACCGTTTGCAATTAGGCGCGATCACAATGAGTAAAAGGAAATCTTACAGTGTTAAAGAAAAAACTGGAAATTATCAACAAAGTGAAGAGTGGTGTTTCTAAGGCATGTATAAAGAAAGAGTTGGGAATACCTGAGAGTATAATAAGGGGCTAAATGGCAGAAGAAAACAAACTTGCAACATGACGAAACTCCATTATACGACAGTGGAGTGAAAAATTAAGTGAAAAATATGAAGTGAAAAATATATAGCACTGGCTACTTGCTAGATACGAGACTATACGAGAATATCGTCCCAGTACAGCTAGCAACAATTTAGATCCTCTAAATTCGTCTCGATTGTACCATTGATTTCAACGTACTACTATACAATCAGATATTTGAGTTTTTTTTTTTTTTTGCAGGACGACAAACATATTGGCTACTCAGTACCACCAATACGATTGCAAAAAATAACATAGTGCCAAAAAACACACAGAGCCTTTGAAATTGTGCCACAACCCCCGGACACTTTTGATGCTTGCTACATTGAGATAGCGCAATGCCACTTGCATGTATAGTTGCCATCAATACAGGCGAGTCGTACTCAACAATACCACGTACAAAATTAAACTTACCTTTTAGTGTGATCGACCAAGCCTTTATACATTTGTTCAGTGGACTGCAGTTCTTTCAGCTTTACGACCAGAGTATCTTTGCTGAGAATTGCTCTCGAGAGCCCGAGAGCATCCGCAGTACTAGTGGACATATTTTCAACCAAGCGATGTTTCATCTTTTTCATTATTATGTCCAAACTTTTTCCTTGGGATGGATCCGCATGGAGTTTGTTGTAATTAATCACTACTTGCTCCTATACAAAGATAATATGAGTTGAAATGATTAAGTTCTTACCTGTGCCGTTTACTATATTTATCTAAACATTTGAAATTTAAGACCAAACATTTTGAATGAAAAGTGTATACAGTAGACCCTCGCTCTAGTCCAGCTCTTTATACCATGGATTCGGATATAACGCGGGAGGCGGCGATTTCACTCAAATTTTATTATATTCAGGAGAATTGAGAGCGGGCTGGGTTTCATTAATTTTGTCAGTCGTCAGCTGGCAGTTGATCTGCAAGCTATGGTCCTATGTCCTGTGCCTGTGCCGTGCGCGCCAAACCGCTTGCAATTACGCGGGATTACAATGAGTAAAAGGAAAGCTTACAGTGTTAAAGAAACACTGGAAATTATCAGGCAATTATAAGAGCGGTATTTCTAAGGCACGTATAAGAAGAGAGTTGGGACTACACGAAGGTGCATTATGGGGCTGGATAGAGAAGAAAACATACTGAATTCGTTTGTTGATAAACTCGATGATTCCGGACTTGCCCGAAAAAAGATGCGGCTCGGAAAATGAAATTTTAGACAAATGTGTAACCGTGGATGGCACGGAAGATATTCATTAGCATTTGTGCTTATGAATATCGACCTAATGATTGTTGAGACAGTTTGCGATGAAGGAGAAATGGAGAAAAAAGAAGAGAATGGAGAAATGCCCGACCGTACTCTGAAGTGCCTCTTACTACAAAAGAGGAATTATAGGGCATTGAAACAGTAATGAGATTGGTGAAATCGCAAGAAAATATGGACTAAATGTAGTGTTATAACTTGCATAGGTTAACAGGTACATTTTAAATAAATTAGCTAAGTCTAAGCAGAATAAAATTACAGATTTTTCAATTGAGCTTATGTGAAATAAACTTTTTGATTGATAAATAAGCTAATACTGGTTAAAACATCATGCTTTTTAATTACATATAGTACAAGGTTACTGAATATCATATGCACATGAGGCAGTGAATACATTTAGATCTCAAGTGTACCAACATGGGCTTACTATTGTATTGTCTTTCGTTATAATGCAGTTTAGCCTATAACACGGTTCACATTACCGTCCCAAACCCGCGTTATAGCAAGGTTCTACTGTATTTCATTGTTGAAATATTGACCCATTTATCTATGGAATTTTGGGATTTTAAGTGCGAGTTGGGTTATGCATCTGCTGGAAAATTCTCTAGGACAGGCTCAATAAATCTTTAGAAGGTGTAAAAAATTATCAAAATTCTGAAAAATATGAAAATTGGTCGGAACAAGGTCTGGCGAGTACGATGGATGACGAAGAGTCTCGAGTCGCAACTCTTGCAACATTGCGACTGTTTGTTGTGAAGTGTGTGGTTGTGTATTATCGTGCAGAAGCAGAGGCGAAGAGCGATTGACCTGGTTCACATTTGCATTGTAATCTGTAACGGTTAACGTCCAGGCTATGGGCTTCTTCTTACTGGTCTTTTTTTTCTTAAGTTTGGGCTGTTTCTGATGCTGCGGAGCCCATTATTACTGTTACCATCTCTGATCCGTGCTAATCCTTGCTTTCTTTAGGAATAATGATAGGCTTTTGGCGCTGGATTGTTTTGCCTCGTCAGGTTTGACGTAGTAGTTACTCAGGTTCTCACTGGTCTTACGTTTTATACATTATATGCTTCATCTCCTAGATTTAACCACTGTATTGAATGCTTACGGATATCATAAAGATCCATTCGTCGCAAGTGGCAATCCAATTCAGAATCCCTTCATTTTAGTATTGATTCAATAAAGCAATAGAAGCGTCGATATGGTTTTTCAGCTGGTATTCATTTAGCTCATACAATATCTACTTTTAAAGTTTTTTTACTTTCCTGATTTTATACAAATGACTCAATATTGTTTGGTCATTTACGTTTAAAGCTCCTGCTAGCTCAGCTGTAGTTTGCGATGGATTCACCTCTTCTATCGCCCTTAATTCATCATCATCCATCTTAGTCTCCAGTTATTCACGGGCTCGTACTCGGGATTGAAATTACCAGAACGGAAGCAATCAAACCAATAATAAACCCATACTGTATTGCCGCAATGGAGGAACTTGTATTCGAAAATGCGAATTTTCAACTTTTCATTGATTGCACACATGAAAATATCCGAGCAATAACAAACGACATAAAAAATAACAGACTTTGAAAATGGTATAACATTAGTTTGAATTTGGAATTTCAACTCAAACTGAATTTATTTAAGTTCAAAAAGACTAGCATGAAAAAATTGCACGAACATAGGTAAGGACCCTGTATATATGTATATATTGTAGTTTGATAAATGAATGTCGTTTGAATCAAACCTGTGCGGACTGTATCATCTTTGCGACTTCAACTTTGGTTTTACCCTTCACCGACTGGCCATTGACTCCGATGAGCTCGTCTCCGCATTGAAGAGTGCCATCTTGTGATGCAGGGGTGTTGTCAAATATCTGAAAGCATTTAAGGGTGAGCTATAGTAAATTGTGAATAGTTCAGATGCGTACAGGAATTTTCTTAGGTTCAGTATAGCAAAGCGTAGCACATATATGTTCTGACCACTACCTTCGCTGACGAATTTACTATTCTTTTAAGCAACTCTGAAAGTGGCTGGAGAGAGCACAGGATATCTACTACTGGAAGGATACACCCGGAAAGAGGCAGTCCAAAGACCACATAATGCCACCTTCAAAAATATATCTGGGCAAACGCCAGAAGACAAACCCCTCACAACCATCGAAAAGAGGACCAATCCTCTTTGCAGGAAAGGTTGAGTGGAAAATGTAACCGCTCTCCATGTTTTGTACAAGTGTCACGCTTTAACAATTTAATGCTAACACTATTAGAAGACCCTTATCCGAATCCTAACAAACCGCTTACAGTGCTAAACTGTAATTTTGGGTTACTTCTCTGCCTCTGTAAGGTAGGTGGGCTATCGAGGACCCTCGAGAACACCATTGGTGACTGTCAAAGCTACAGGCGATCCCACCACCCCAGGATGTTTCAACGAACTTTATCGTTTAACACTCTGAGATGAACGCAGAGACTTTTCGATAGAGACAATCGACATACCAAGCTCCACCACTGCCTGTCAGAGGCCAAACCCTTACGGCAAGGCGCTGAGCAGACACCCAGAGGGCGACCTTGCTCCCTAACTCCCAGATTTGGACGGATTTCTCCATCCACCAGTATGGTCACGGGTTCGAAGTCGCTTGTGCGGCATCTACCTATTGTAAAATATGCAATATTCCGTGACTTGGAAATATCGCAGATCCGAGGCTTCCTTTACTCGGCATATATCACCAGAGATTGGGTGGCCAACAGTTTGTTTCTAAGGACAGGTGACAGTAAGTCAACATCTACCCTTGAGACCACCGTGAGCATCCCACAGCCCGGTCGCCTGAGACGGCACGATGTATGTCTACAGACACCGGAGCTATCAGGCGGTGGCTACACCATCAAGTGTCTTTGATCGAAGATACAATATCCAACTCATTGCAGAAGCAACAGATCACTCTGGCACAAATGAAGTTAGGGTATA
>JAOPUG010000007.1:11209582-11220430 GCA_027564375.1 Micropterix facetella | reverse complement strand
AAAAATATGTTAAATGTATACAATATTTTAAATACATATAGAATTAAATTATATCATAATCATATATTATGTTATATTCAACAACTAAAAAAAACGATTAGGAAACAATTAGGAGTGAATAAAAATAAAAAAGTGCTTATAGAATTTTAAAACAAAGCATGAAAGTCTACCTAGTACGGGCATCGATTAAATAACAAGAGTTGTTTAATAAATGGTACAGGCATCAAACTAGCAAGGTAGATTTTAAACATTACAGCCAATTTTATAAATGCATGTGAAAATATTAAATAAATAAATAAAATAAATAAATATACTAATATTCTCCACGATTTGGGCCTTTATACGATTTCTCGTTTCCTTGGTAAAAGAAATAATCCTCAAATTCTATCACGAATTTTATTAGCAGGTTAGCCGAATTCATCTTTATAACGTATGTATTTCTCGTTTGAGAATGAGTTTTACCTTCAAACATAGGGAACAGCCATGGATAATAGAAAGGCATCACATAGGAATCACTACGGTGGAACTAAGGAAACAGAAATAGGGCAAATAAAAACATTTTTTTTAAATAATTTTCTTCGACTTCATTCATTTTGTAAACATATAACTAATCTACTAAGTGTTATCAATAATAATTATACAATATAATTATATCTATAATCATTTTAGTTTCTTAGTAAACACGGTGATGGTTTCAATTGGGAAGGTATTAAATCGCTTTTGATCGATAGTGTAAGCTGTGTGTTTCGTTGTTAAAACGTGATCTTTGAAAGCTGCTATAATCCCCAGTTTAAGCTGACATATCGCCAATCGCTGACCTGGAAATAGAAAAAAAATTTTAAGTTTCTAATTTTTTTTCTGGAATGGAAAAGGTATCAACGTTGACGGTGACAGATTTTCAACACAACGATTCGCCGACAACTTGGTTCTGCCTCCGATAACATTGAACAGACAGACAGTGACAGTTTCACTCTGGATTGATGAACCCCGAAAAGTTGGATTGAAGACATCTCAAAGATGAAGATCATGGATCAAAGTTCAAATGGAGCAATATCATTAATTACCTGTGGAAGTCGTAAGCCACTACCACAGCATAGTAATAAGTAGGTACCCCGTACTCCTTACTCTCCGCCATTCAAGGTAGTTACTCTCCGCCATTCAAGAATTAATAATTTAAGTAGTCACTCCTTACTCTCCGCCAATTCACCTTTCCCCACACATTTATTAGGTGGACATCTATTAGCATAGATGATAATATAGTATGATCAATATATTACTCATTTTTTTAACTAGCTACCTAAACGTTATTTAGTGGAGTGTTTTTTTTTTAAAGAAATACAATTTTTACGAAATAGAAAACTCTCGCCAAACTGATCTACAGTTTGTTGGCGAGACACACGCTTATTTGCTAATATAATAGACCATACTAATATTAAAACATTAATACACAGCAGTAGAAAGAAACGTATTACATATTACTTATGGGCACTAGTTTTACTAAATACATCTAACGGGTAATTTTTGAATTTTTTAAAAATATCGGTTTGCTTTCGCTTCCACAGACTTCCTCAGATACAATAGTGTTAAAAATTCTTGGAATGAGGTATTTTAACGTCCTTTCACCATAGTAGTTTTTCGCTCTTGGTTCTTCATATCTTTTACGGACTTTTTCTCTGACATTCCTATTATATTTTATTGGTATTCTAAATTCTACATTTCTAAAATGCTCCATTGCTAGCAGGTATGTAATTTTTTCATGTATAGGTAATATATCGCATCGCTTAAACAGCAAGTTATAATTGTTTTTATATTGCGTTAACACATTTTTTTTTACTAATAATTTTATTATTCTACGTTGCAAATTAAATATTTTATCTACATTTGTGCGGAAAGTACGGCCAAAAGAAGTGAGAGCATAACTCAGTACTGAATCAGCAAGGGCATGATATAGTAAGTGTAATGTTGGTTTATCTACAACATACTGGAGGTGTTTAAATTTATATAGAATCCATCTCAATTTATTACATATATTATGCACATGCAGTCCCCAATTCATGTTACAATCTATCGTTAGTCCCAGATATTTATACTCATTTACACATTCAATTTTTATACAGTCAATACAGTTAATTTTATCCTTATGCAAACAGTCATATGAATGGCCAGTTATTTTAATGTTCTTTCTTGGCTTTTTCATATACGGTGAATGTACAACCATACATTTTGTTTTGCTTATATTTAGTATTATGCCGTTGTCGTGAGACCATTTTAACACATTCTCAAAATCATTCTGGATTCTGCTTTGAATATTGTCTATATCCCTATCCGCGTACATCATACACGTATCATCAGCATACATATAGCATGTACCGTCTTTCACAACATTTGCCATACTGTTCACGTGCATTATGTACCCGATAGGACCAAACACCGAGCCAGTTGGGACCCCAGTTCTCACTTGGGCCTCTGTTCCGACCGTGCCATTCACCATGGTACATAGTGATCTACCATGCAAATAACTTTGAAGCCATTTGCTCACCGGACCACGGACACCACATTTACCCAGATATTTACCCGAGATCGGGAGGCCATCGGGACGTCAGATCGACACCTGCGCCTTAAGAAGCATTACACAATTAGTCCTCCGGCTATTTGTCAGTTTAGCAAGGCCGTTAAACCGACAAATAGTTCAACCGCCCAGGGCCGCCCGAGGTGTTACCACTGGTCCGACCGCAAAGCGGGTTTCACCGGACCAGTCCCTATTCGGGGAGGCTGCCGGATGGGAGCTGATCTATTTCGGGCCGACCGATGTAAATAAAGATGGCTATACGGCCCGAGCTGCACATGCCCATTAGGCCACCATATCCGAGATACGGAAGACCCTTCTTCAAGAAGATTGTTAAGCAAAGGCAAGCAAGCCGACCAGTGCTCAGACATCCAGGGATGCTCGAGGTGTTCCCTCAGATCAGCCGCCATGCACAGCGGTTCACTGGTTTAGTCCCTCTTCGGGGAGGCTACCGAATGGGAGCTGAACCGTGAGTCGGGCCGACCATGTTAACAAGAGTTGGCCATTAGGGTCCGAGCTGCACGACCCTATTAGGCGGGCCCCTAATGGTCACTACACGCATTAATGATTTTATATGGTAAACCCCACAAGAATTAAACCTGAATTTGCATTAGTCTTTGTATCTGCCTTCTATCGATTTGATAGGATCTGCGCGACTAATAGTTAATACGTTAATTTTCAGGAGGCTCTGATGCCTGTTTTTTAGTCAGAGCTTCCACCGATAGATGGGTTCATGCATATTTTTGTCTCAATTATAATTAAATTATATATTTTTCTAAAATTACCTATCCATTTAGGCTTGATTATTTGTGAGATTATATAACTTAAATATAAAGGGGTTCACTTCTTATTTTACAAGGGTTTAACCTTTAAATGCCTACATTTACAAATTAGTTGTCTTCTTTTGCAGTATGATAATTATGCACATGCTGAATATATTATTTACGACATAAACTTAAGAATTATAAGATGACAAGTTAAATCTTTGTAACGTGCGTTTTTGTTATATAATATTTATGGAATAAATGATTCCATTAGTGTTGTGAATTTTGGTACTCACATTACAGAAATGTATTTACTGTCCTAATGGCTACGAAATAAGTCGTCGATACGTTAACCATTACCTGGAAATACCTGGCATCTACATGTCCTTAGCCCGGGTGATTTTTGCAATGTCCGCTTTATATAATATTAGTCCCTGCTTCTTTCACCCTGAATCCACATTTTATTTGCATAGGTTCAGATGTTCTACGATCGAGTAATATCTACTATTTATTAAAGACTTGTAATTTTTCTTTGTCCAGGTAAGCAAATCGTTTGCTTGAGATTAAGGATTCTGAGAAACTAATATTTTCTGTATTCTGTTTATTCAGGTATAATTAGATCGTTCTAATCTGTTTGGTTGCGATACTTGCTAAACGCTAATTCTCTTGGAAGGTATATTTTTTGTCTTGATTCATGTACGAAAAACGGAGTATGCTTTTGAGTGCCGAAAAACAACTCGGCTTCTTTAATAAATACCGAAAGAAAACTAGGCTTCCTGTGATAATAATATAGAATACCCAAAAACCCCAACAACCAAGCTGTGTGCTATAAAAAATAGGATACCCCTCTGTGTGACGGTGACCTCATGGTCATAGATTTTAACATTGGAGTAACTAGGACTCAGGATGAAATACGTAATCAAAATGCAGAAATATGCATGCAAGTATGTAATAATAATATATATTTTTTTTTAATAAAAATTATTTTTCAATTTACCACGTTTTTAAAACGGACTAAAAAGTATAAAATAATTTCTCCTAGGGCCATACAGAAAACGAAAGACGTGAGGCGCATGCAATAGATAATTAAGTGTTGCGTGAATAGTTAACAGTTCACATTTATATTACTAACAAATAGCAAAAAATCAAGTAAGCACATCTTTGGGAAATCAAAACTCTGATCTTGTTGTCTTGGACGATTTGCATATCACTCAAATACATATGTTCAAATATATATGAGCAAAGTCCAACTGATTGATTATATTATCTTCACACTTCACACTCAAATCTCAACACGATATCGTTGATCGGGCTATTTTGTATTCAAGAACACATACTTTCTTAAACTTGAACGAAGTAGCAAGTGGCGGGAGGTGGCAGGTTGATCCAATTGTTAGTGTCTTAGGTATGAACTGTGAACTATTCATGCACCGTTTATTTATTTATTGCATGCGCCCCACGTTTTTCGTTTTCTGTATAGAGATAGGAGAAATTATTTTGTACTTTTTGTCCGTTTTAAAAACGTGGTAAATTAAAAAATAATTTTCGTTTTAATAATTATTTTTTGCTTTTTAGTCTTATGTGTGAAATATTGCAATTGAGTTTAAACATCTTGATGAGATTATGACAGACACATGTGGAAAAATTCGGGTTTATATCAGTTTCTCTTTACCTAATCATATCTGAAATGGAAAATTGTTATACCTACCTACCAATAATTGTCTCTAATGCACTATTCAATATTAGTATTATAATTATACATGTTGGAAGATCAATTACTCTACTGGAAATCAATTATTTTTTATTCACGATAGGTAAATTTAATTCACTAAGTTTACAAAATAAAACCTAAATACAGATTAGCGTCATTACAATGAGTGTTCAGTGTATTTCAATGCATTTGACAGTCGATTTTTTTAAATGTTTGCAAAGAAGTTGCCGCCTCGACTGACCTCTACCGTTAAGCAGCGCTGCGCTTTGCTTGCAGCATAATTCGGACTACCACTGCTAGATGGTGCTGTTTATTTAATATTTATTTATAATCGGACTCAATCAGACTTAAAGTATAATGTATTGTATTGTTTCCAGAACCAAAGCTTGCAAACTTTGTACCGAACAGACAAACAGTCACCGGATAAACAGACAAACAGACACACAAGAATGAACACACAATAATTGAATGTTAAAATCGCGGAAAATATAATAGAAACATCCTGCATCTGTATGTAATAAATGAAAGATAGTTTATTTTAAAAAAAGGAATTTACAATCTAAAAATAATTTACAAATTATATAAAGAAGAGGAACTTAGTTAATTTTCTCATTATATTAGGATCGTATATGTCAGATATGTAGCTTTAACAGTTTCATTGCGAACACGCTGTATATTGATCCCCTCGGGCTTGGATAATATGCACGATGAGGCGGCTAATGTTAGAAAAACATTAGATAAATGGAGGAAAGCGAGAGCGAGATGGAGCTCATTTATACTGTGTAAAGAATCATTCCGGCAGTATCTTTATGTGTCGTTGTTCCGTTTTAGCATATTATTTTTGTCTTTAAGGGGCACTTTTGTGGCTCAATGGGGGCTCATTGAGGTTTATGTCTATTCAATAAATACTTCTTTTACACAGAAAATATACATTCTAAAAAAAAAAAAACAGCGAACTGATGAGGAGTAGCTCCTTGATTAGTAAAGTTGTTATTTCTAATAAACTTTTATATGCGCAGTAGAAAAATGACAAATTGATTAAATTCACAGAGTGAAAAACTTGATTGGCAAAAATAATTAATTTGAGTCGAAGAAATTGAAATCCTCGGCCGGTGTATACCCTCGCTTTTCACTAAGAAGTTGTACCTTGCAAGAACGTTTAAAACAATACGGTATTTGTTGTAATCTATTGCCGCAAAAAGGTAAGAAATAAAACAAGACAAGAAGGGTTTTATTATAATACGGAAGCGTAATGCAGCTCAACAGAAGTAGCCATATAAACACACAGAAGACTTACAATATTGTAAAACGTGATGAAAAACTTCGCGGAAGTAGAGTGCCGGTTCCGATTTCGACGAATAAGGAGCTGGAATGCAGACCCGGACAGTCAGCTGATCATTATCGTGAAGGCGGAGACAGAGAGAGACAATGCTCTACAAAGAAGCGAGACAGGACAACTTATTTAGATTTTTTTATAAATTAGAATAACTATTTTTATATGCTTATACCAAATACATAATATTTATTGAATTGGGAGATATAAGCACTACATTGCAATTGCCTAACAGTTTGTCCCGTATTATATAGGGATGCTGATTTTGGGTTCTGGTATCGACGAGCTAACTCTTCTGATATTAAATATGTAATATATTACTTTGTTATTATATAATATATAAGAAACAGATTTGATGACATTAGTCAGTAATAGTAAGAACTCTAATTTAGTTAGTAAAAATATGCAAATTTTATGTAATTGTATTTAATCTAGCTATATATTCATTTATTATATAAACACTACATTAATATTTAATTAACTGAATACTTAGGATATCTTAATTTAGTAATAAGAGTAATTGAATCGCCTAATTCAGAAACATCATAAGTCAAGCATGCATATTTTTCAGAAGAGAAAAAAACTGTTTCTACAAAAAAAATCGTTTTCGGTTAACTTTCTTTACTATATGTTAGTTTATGTCATATTGTAATGTTTTTTGGAAAAAAAAAACTTTTATTGATTTCAAGTGCCCGAAAAATGCCTGCAGTCTGGTGACTAATGGGGTTTCTAAAATATATGAAAAAAAACAAAATATGTAATAATATAATTCTCTGTAATTTATATACTATTTCTATTGCAATGATATTTTAAAGGTTCTATAGTCATTCTTTCGTGTTTTGACTATAGAACCCGGTCACAAACCGGCCATTTATATATCTGCACATAGATAAGTTTCACCGTATTTCAGGTCTTCCACTTTTTTTGTTAATACGTCTTTTACTAGTATATGCAAACTTTGAGGGTAGCTGTATTGCTGCTCACGACGCATTATTAATAGCAAATGAATGTGAAACGAAGCCACACCTATGTATGACTATTCGGCAGAATAATAGAAAAGATATTTGCTTATATTGAATGATATTTTTTGATCTTTAGGAACATTTTGCCCATTGAATCAACAGAGACCATGTTATTTTTGTAACGCTTTGGCCACTACTAAAATCGATAATATATTTGTTTGAAAGCAGAATTACTTCGAATTTATTGCAGACTGATATACTCAATAATATGCCTGAAACTTTTTTGATTGTATACATTCGATGACATCTTCTTAATTTGTGTTTTAAATCTGCAAAATCTCTGTCACAGAGTAGGAAGGAGTGTTCTCTTACAGGAGAAAGTATTGTTTGATGCCCTTGAATATCTTTGTAGATATTAGACTGGAAAATATACGGATCATTGAATGATTACGATTTAGAGGCTGCAGCCATCTGAAAATATGTGTAACGACTCTACATAATTCATGTTTTGCTTCAGGTATTCATACAAAAATGGACATCCTTCATTAGGCTCCATTCCACCCACTCCTTAAAAGATAATAAAGCTACTTCCGTAGTATATCTACTACGGAAGTAGCTTTATTATCTTTTAAGGTGTGAAGACAAAATATGTTTACTGTTAATTGCCTCAAGTAAAATGACTCCTGAACAGGTATTGGTGAAAGGTCTACGTTTTGCATGTAATCAATGGAAATATCACTTATTTTCCCAGACGAATCACTCATTACTCTTTCTGTAACATTATTTATCTTCTCGTAAAATGTCTTGGCCCTTCTCAGGTGCACACGCTTTGCCGAATCAATACAAATTTGCTTTTGATAGAGGCTTAGCATTAACACTCACATTTTTACCTCTCTTATCTCTAGGGGTCAACCATTGGGACAGTAAAGAGCACAACCGTCTAACTTTATCAGGCTGGATACCATGAATGCTCATGAAAGCATTCTTGTGCACTTGGGGCAATCCGGAACTGGTTGTAATATGATAATTTTAAGTCGACCCACGAGAAAGTTTAGAAGAGTCAGCTTTAGGTATACGACGTCTTCTTTGTTTTACTTTAGCCTCAGAAATCATAATTTGTAGAGATAAGCATCCTGATCATTTTTAGTTCCAAAACTCAGAAATTTGTTGAAGATCGTAATACTTTCCTCCTCCTGAATATGACCAAAACAATTTATTTTGTAGCTGTGAAAGAAAGGATTAATTACGTACTAACAAACATTATAGAATATGTAATATTATAAAGTAATTGTTATAATTTACCTGCAAATTACACCAGGCTTCACAGCTGGAATGTTTTCCTTTTATAATTAACATAAGCGGTACCTCTCACCCGCGCTTTTTAAATGACATATCTTGTATTTTGATTTATTTACCACAACTTTTCTTCTCTTTTCTGGTACCTCGTAGATCGAGTCAAAAGCTTCATCCATTATAAGGACAATTGATTTTATCACAATAAAACTCACAAATTATGCCGACAAAAATCTGCTTGATTAACAGTCGAACTAACCTCAAATTTCAATACAAGAAGGTGACAGTTGGTGGTTCAGTTTGTCAGAGATATACTACAGAAACCCCACCAGTCAGTGACTTAGGGGTTGTTAAAATACACGCAGTTTTCGTCATGCCGCTGCTCCTTCGCTATTGCAGTGACTTATGTAGTTTCTCGTGGACTTATGATATTACATATAAAAGACACAAAAATGCAAAATCACATTTTGGAAAACATCTGACTTATGGAGTTTCTGAATTAAGCGATTCAATAGAGAATTAGCATACAACGGTCCTCTTTCTAGCAGACGCTTCTTTATTAGCATTTTGGATGTATCTGAGTTGCTTACATTCTTATAACCGTCATTTCGATTGTTAAATAGTCGCGGTACAAGGAAGTTAAATTACCTCTGGGCAAAGAAAGTCTTTACATTCGGAATATTGTAATTTGAACTGTAGCTTCAGAACTAATTTGAACCGGAACTTAGTAGACTTCTTGCCTGTTGTTCGCTAATTTTGTGGAACTGAATTAACAATTGCTTTATATATAACTGCAGCACATCAAGTACTCCATATTTTGCAAAAAGCTTTGCTAAGAGGTTTAGTGGTTTTTTTTGTTGGTGACCTTCAATATCAGCTTCTGTGCTTTGATCAGAGGATATAGTATTTGCGCGGTGCAACCACCCCAAGCGACTGTGCCGTAGGACCACAGGCTTTAACACACCGCCATATAAACGATTTTGAGTAGGGGCTTGGCAAGAAGCTTCGTAGCTCTAAACATGTATGCAAATTTCCTCATTCTTCTAGCCAGGTTGCTAAAGTGTCCCTTCCATGACATTGTTACTTCCACAGGGACACCAAGATACTTATATTCTCTAGTCCTTTCAATTATTTGGCATTTGCTGTCATCAGATTTTGTGCATTATTAGTTGTTTTTCACCTTTTAGATCAGCGTTTCCCAAACTATTTCTGCCATGGCCCGGTTATTTTTATGCTTCCCCTTCGTGACCTATAAGGCCTGTTCTGTCGTAGGTAATACTAATCACCACATAAATACACACATTCTTTTACTGTCCGCTTAGGTCAAACTGAGCGAGCGGATGACGGACAGGAACGGCGCGGGCGGGTCGGGTTGCGAGTAAAGTAAAAACCGCAGGACGATTCATCCCTCGTACAATATGTAGCTAAGGTACAGGAGGAATGCTCTCTAGACAATATGAGCCAGTCTCCCTCTTTTGCACCAACAAATTCCTGTTCCCTAGCGATTTTTGCGTTAGCATAAACAGGCAATTTGTTCGCTGTATTAAGTGCACCGAATAAATACAGGCTTCGCATTTCCTTGGATAACTTCAAGCCTTTCTCGTTAAGGTCTTTAGTAGATTTCTGTGACGGCCTTCTTATGCTTGTTATATAAGAATCTGATGGTGATTATATGTATAACGACTTCAATAACATTGAAAACTTATGCTCCAGCCGGCACCGGCACCATCGCAAGTAAATAAAAACAACGACCGATGTGCGCGTCATACATAATAGCTACGCACGGTGGATAATATAGCTGGGCAGCTGCTATATTGATGTGAATCGACTTTAAGGGATAATAATACATAAATAATAAAATTACATAAATAAATATTCATTAAATACTCGTAACAGTAGATATGCATATTTATAATGACATTTGAGAGTGTCAACTACTACGGGCGAACCCGTCCATCCCGGAGCGTTTTAACAATATTGATCGTTCTATCCCCCCAGGCGAACTGCAGAGACTTAAGGACGAAGACAAATCTACGTGCCAAGCTCTACCTAAGCCCGTAAGAGACCAACTCCTTACAGCGAGGCACTGGGAATTTTTAAACCCAGTGGGCTTCCTCACGCCCTTACTACTAGATGCGGATTAGATTCCTCCGATCCCCCGTCTGGTCACAGGTCCGAGGTCGCTTGCGTGGTCCTCTACCTCTAAAGCGGTATCCCTA
>JAOPUG010000007.1:11125246-11137933 GCA_027564375.1 Micropterix facetella | reverse complement strand
AACTCGGGTGACATATGTGCAGCCTCTATTTGAATACAGATCAAAGAATCCATATTTCAAAATGGATATAGACTTACTTGAGAAGGTTCAGAGAAAGTTTACCAATATATGACAACTAAAGAGACTAAAGTATGAGGAAAGACTGCACTTCCTATCAGAGGACTGGCGTAAATGTGGTGATATTATGGAAACATAAATAAAATACTTCATAATTTCAACAATGGTATGGATGTAGACAAAATCTTCTCGCATAACAAAACTCATCTCCGTGGACACTTTTAAACTTACCAGAAGCAACTTTTCTGTCAACACTAGGAAGCACTTCATCTGCAATTGTGCGGTCGACCAATAGATTCAGAGGAGACGGTGTATACAAGACAGTGTCAATAACTTTTTTTTTTTTTTTTATAAATGTATAGGGCATTTCAGAAATTTTGTGGTCGCCATAATGAAATAATAATAATATTTGTGCATATACAAATACCTCAGCAATCTCCTTTGAATCACCTCTAGTGATGAGGAATGTATGGATTTGTGTGGGCTTCAAAGCAAGCAAACATTATTCTAGCATGCTTCCCTCGCATGGTGCAAATTCAGCGAGGTCGCATGGCTGTTGGTCTGTCGTATGTAGTACCAAAATAACAAAAATTAAAGCGCAATCACATTGCTATCAAACATGAGGAAAATATAGCCAAGGCACAATGGTCCTGTCAAAACTTTGTCATTATCGATAGTTTGTGGTTTACCTGGCGTTTGCACCTCCACAATTTCAAATAAATGACCATAATTCACAAGAACGGTTTTATTTGACTTATAAATTGAGCGATTAAAAGTTATGAAGCACTGACGGCGCCATTTTAAAAGTCATGACTGGCAACGCTCTGTCACAGAATGGGCAGAGCTACCTGCCATAGTCAGCAGTGCCGCGAAACAGTCAGTAACCAGTTCGGCCTCACGCTGACACAGTTACCTGATTAATGGCATTGACTAGCACCCGACAAGCCCTAACAAAGGCGTCGTCACTTACTTTTAATTGCGTTAGGGCCAACGGGTCCCAATAATTCATATACCTGGGTTGAGGTGCGATTATAGAAACAGACATTCGTGATTGGCTGTAGTGTCACCGGCGATTTAGTACCGTACAATCGTTTTTTCGCACAATTCGCTTCAAAGAGTTCTTTATCCTATTTTGGATCGGCCAATAAACTAAAATTAAAATTCAGCTTTATTTATAGCAATCACCCTGCTATGAACACGATTATTTTCTAGTATTTACATAAAACTATTAAAGTTTTAAAAAGCAATAGAAATTCATTATTAATTTTAAATCAAATTAATTTTTTTATTAAGCAATAACATGGAACCAGGAAACTTATAATCATTAATGTAAAAAAATTAAAAACAACCCAAAATCAACAAATCGTTTGATATACACTCACTACAAATATTTTAACAGAGACCTTGAGCTTACACTTTTTTTCACTTACAGTATACTGTAAAATAATTTCTATCCATTTTCCTTGGGCAATATATGCAGCATCGCTTTTTCAGTCCTGGTTCTTCGCTTTATTCATGATCTTGGAGTGGAGTGCTGATAAAATGTGATATTGTGTTTGACAGTTCTCAGGGCAAATTCTTCTAGTTCAGCACTTATGTAAGTTTCAAACAATTAAAAATCGTCTTTCATCTAACCATTTTCTAAACTATCTTCTTGTGATAAATTAATTTTCTGTTATCATACTATAAAATACTTTGTAATGTGGTTGGTCGCGTGGAGTCAATTGATGCCGGCGCATGAAAAACATGTCCATTTTGTGATCGAGCTGTGTGCACGAGTTATTTATTTAACTATTCTGCGAAGGTAGCTAGAAGTTAAATACTGTAAGATTAATATTTTTTTAAATATTTAACTTTTTCGTTTTAGCAAGGTATTTATTCGTCCATGCGATCAACTATTAATGACGCCTATTACCGCGTTAGCTGAACATAATAGAGAAAAAAAAATCGCATCAACAACAGTTTCTAACTCTCGTTGTTGGTTACCAAAACATCCACTTTAAATTTTGCAATAAAAAAGTTGTAGTTAAAAGCTCGTAGTAGTAGTACTTTTTTTAGGATTTATTAGCACAGTTACATAGTTGCTAACATTCCCACATAACAAAGGTAAACATTCAGATCTTTTTTTTTCCGCACAGGGGTGAAATGAAATATTTGTAATTGAACAATGTTTAAAAACAAAAGGCAAATTAACAACTGCTGATTTAAAAAAAAAAAAGTTGTGCCACCACGTTTTAAGCCGAAACGCAAAAACTTAATTTACAAAGAAAAACTATATTCACAAATCTTGAAGAAGAATCAGGAGTAGAGTTTACCTAAAACTAATCACTAATCGTTTTGTCTAGCCATCGATTTGCACGAATAAAAATATTACAATTTTGGTAAATTCAGGGTTTTTTAATTCGGTATATCATATACACGCAGAGCCTAAATGCAAATTGACAACTCGTGTTACAGGTTGTGATGAAAATATTAAACGGCTATGAAATTCCGTTTAATATTTGAGAATATTTGAATAAACGGCTTTATCAAAAGTGCCTGGAAGTCATTGAAACTTAAAAGGAAGACCGCTTGGTAACCTCTGATCCAATTTGATACTTGAAATGTCAAACAATATAAAAAAAACTGGAGCGGCACTTACGTATATTACACTGAATCTAACACATTTTTTTATACAGAACACAGCACAGCTTGGTTAGTCTGGCTGATGTTCGTCGATTGGTTGCTGCCGTCATTGGGGTGGACTTTGTGCGAAAAAGTCAGAGAACCCAGCCTTCCGTGGATCATCATTTTAGTCCCAGCTCTATACATATTTTTTGTTGTATGCGAGTTTTACCAGGCTCTGGACTGAATGTCTTTTAATGTAAATCTATTGTTTTTTTATAAATCTAAATTTTAATTATTAGGAAAGAAAACCAACACTGGTCGTGATCCGTACGCGAGAAACCCTCTGTGGGCAGAAGGCTTGATATCGGCAGCGAGAGCTGTGGCGGCTGCAGCTCGTTTGTTAGTCACGAATGCAGACGACGCCATCAAAGGAGAGGGGAAAATATCCGGAGTCGCTGGCGCTGCACAAGAGGTATTGCCATTGCTTATATGAGATATAGAGCTTATGCGATGTTTACATAATAGGTATTAGCAGTGTTATTTTAAATATTAGGTACAGACAGTCAGTATAGATACTTTTTAAACATAAAATGCAAAAATAATGCCAGTTTTAATGAAAAACTCGAAAATAAGATAAGAATAAAAAAAACGCAACTTTAAGAATGAATAAAAGCAACAATATCATTTTAGATAAGCGTCAAATTACTTTCTTATTTGGTTTAAAGAGGTCGCCCCGATGATTCGTCAATGACTCGATTTGATAAAAAGAATTTTCTGTGGGCGTAAAAAAATATAATTTTTGCAAGCTCGAGGCGGCGACCGTCAAGTTGGGGATTCCGGCTGAGGATAAATATATTTATTTATTATTTATTATTATATTATACACTAGCAGCGTAAAGCTGATGCGTGTATATCACGTGCAATTGTTTTTAAACTTGCGTCTGTTTGCACTTAATTGCAAGTTTATTCTTAAAGCTGTTGACAGAACCAGCACTTATCACTTGTTCTGGCAATGCATTCCAAGCATCCACTACGCGATTTGTAAAAAGTGTTTCCTGGGGTTCGATGTTGCAGTTGCTTTATTTAATTTCAGGGAGTGTCCTCGCAGTTGTTTGTTGGTGTTCATGGTATACATGTTCTCGAGGCTGGCCACACTATAATAACCGGCCACTATAATAACCGGACACCTGGCCATTTGTGCTTGAAATATTTCATCATGATCTTGGACACATGGCATGGAGCCGAATCTTGTTGAAAAACTTCTTGACCGTTGGCATCAACTTTTCTTAGTTCAACTTCCAATCCCTGTTCTAGCAAGTCTCTGTATTTTTATGAGTTCATTATCCCTTTGATCGGCATGAAGCATCTGGTACCTTTATAAGAAAATCAGCCCCAAAACATCTTCTTTAACGGATGTTTAACTGTTTGATCAATATAAGCTGTCGTAATCGTTTCGTTGTCATTTTTTCTAAAGAAACGAGATCGCTGTCCTTGTATCAAAAAATGTTCTGTTTCCCTTTATTTCCATATATTGCAATATGACTTGCTAAAAATGGATCAAATTGAGCCACAAGTTCAAGTAATCCTGAAAACTTCCCATTATGTAAAGATCCAAGGGACTCGTCGAGTCCTTTAAAGGCCAAACCATGTTCTGCAAGTATTTGTATTACTGCAATAACTCATTGCAATACATTTTGCCAATATATTATCTCTTATTTTACTTGTTTCTCTAGATTTTTGGTGATCCCTAGACCTTGTCTTCGACTCAAGTAAGTTAGCATAAAGTCTTTATGCACTGAACTGTATTCATGGTGCTCAATTGCAATTACTTTTCGCCAATCACTAAATCCGTCAGCTGCAAATTGGCTCAGTGCTGTGGATTTGTTACCAAACAATTTGCAAACAAAGGAGTACAAAGATTTTTTTGTTTGTGAATATAGTAACCATTCCTGTTTATATGTTTCACCGTTAGCTTTTTTACCGGAAAATAGTCGTGGTGTACAAAACTGGACACTTTTACCACTGGCGCGATTCATGAAATGGACCCAGATGGTGCTGACAATTTTCTGGGCCGTGATCAATCCGATATAAAATATCTTCCTCAGAAAATTCCATCCGCAGCCGAGCATCTGTCTTTTTATTAGGATTAACGAGTTTAATTTCTAAATCTTGAGGAGTTACAGCAATAATAATGGGTTCGGATTTATCGGGAACAGGAACAGGTGTTTTATTACTGCCAGTTATTTAGGAATAATCATCTGAAGGCATTGTAACACTGTCTTTATCAACTTCTATTGTAACAGATGATAAAGATTGAGATTCTTGAACAGTATTATCTTTGCCAGATGACGTAGATTCTGATCGATTTGTTTGCCAATTTTGGAAGTGCATCCATTTTCTTCTTCTTTAGTTCTGCCTGCTTGCGCCATTGTAACCCATAAATAATATTTTTACTTTACTTTACTTGTCGATATCGCTCGCACATTGAGTTATTTCAAAGAGGAGGCCCTTGGCCCCTGGAGGCCCGAAGCACGTGCTTGTAATGCTTATACGTTAATCTGTCAATGATTATTAGGTATTTAGTATGAAGCAAATCATAGGGAGGAGGATCCCACTACTATATCTTACCAAATCTCATCTAGGGGGAGGGGGATCCAAATAAAAAAACACTTCACGTAATTAATGGACACCCTCTTATGTCGTCTAACCATAGAAATGATCCGTTGGCCACATGATCTCGAATGAGCTTGACGGGCAAAGGGCGGCTCGGATCTGCGATAAATTCGAGTTACGAATTACCGCCAACATCAGTAGAGAACGTGCAAACTACCTCTAATCCGTGACCAGACTGTAGGATGGAGAAATCCGTCCGAGATGGCACTTCCCAGTGCCTCACTGTAAGGCGTTGGACTCTTACAGTTGTGTACGGGGAATGTAAATGTACACAAGTCCTTGCGTTCATCTCAGGGTGATATGACGATAAAGTTCGTTGTAAAATTCTGGGGGCGGCGGGTTCGCCTGTAGCATTGACACCTCTCTACTGTACCAATCTTTGTAACATTTGAAGCAATGTATGCGTTTTTTTTTCGCATAAAATTAGTGAGGCTGAGAAGAATGTCATTTTGTACTACAGAAAAAATACTACTTTATTATAGTTTGATAGCAGATAAATAATAGCAAATGATAAAGGGCTTTTTTAAATTAACCAATTCTTTGGTTTCGTTTATTTTTGTTGTCTAATAATTTTTAACTCCAGTGCCTATGTAAGTTTTGTAATATGTAAGGATTTCACTGTGATCATTGTATGCACATCTTCAATTTATATATTTTATATACCATTATGTAGTTTCTTAATGATGGGAATAATGACAGTTAGAAGTTGATGTGTCGATAGAGAAAATGCAACTGACGCACGACCATTTCCGCTCTATAACTTGTTACGCTTTTCCATAATAGAAATAAATAAATAGTGCTCACATCTGTCTCAAGTTCATTTGGTGGGTCCATATTATTATCACCATTAACAGAATCGGATACTGTATCACTGATTATTCCGTCCTCTTTGGTCTTTTCTTCATCCTCGTCCAGTAACACTTTGACATTTGCTGAGTCCACATTTTCTTCGACTGCCAGTGTTACCTTTTATGAAAAAAAATAAAAAATAAACAGTCAACATCTTTAGAGGTACTTATAGGTTATTTATAAAGTTATTATTGGCTAGTAAATTGTAATATTTACGCCATATAATCGCCCTGGTGGTAAAGTTCGAGAGGCGGATTTCCCAAACCTGAACAGGTGTTTACACCAATAAAAACATAATGCGAGCAGAACTTCTAATAAAACTGAGAACTAAAGTATTCAAGCAATGTGTCTTGTCTGTCTATTTACGGATCGGAGACCAGGATTCTTACTCGACCGTCAGCCGTGAAAAGCAAAGGAACGAATCATGCTCGGGCATGATCGAAAACGCAATGAATGGATGCTGAGTAAGACAAGAGTTCAAAATGAGGTTGAAACGATTGTACTTGGGCCATACTGAAAGTTTCTGGAACTAACCACTTGTATTATAGATATTAAAATAGTAATTCCTATTTTCGTAAATGGAACTCTGTTGCTGTAGAATACATTCTATGTTTTACGTCTATCATTTGTTTTTTCTCTGTTTGCATGTTTACCTTAAACTGGATTTCAAAAAACTAAGACAAAAAGAAGAAAAAAACAATGAAACGGCTTGTGGCCGAGTACCTCTAATACCTATGCTGCACTCCTAAGCAAACATGCCACACCTCAGCAAGAAAGTCACATATGGCCAACTGGCCCAGGAAGGCAGCATAATAACCGACCAAAACAAAAGGTTCATTCCAGCATCAGATTCATACTGATACGGGTCCCCGATCTAGCCAGGCAGCATACCTATTATCTGTAAAAAATCTTCGAGTTGGTGATTTTTTATAACAAACCTACGACTGTCGGTTGAACAAGTCGGTAGGTTTGAGGATTTTATTATTATTATTATTATCTATTTATATACACTAGCAGCTTGGCAGCTGATGCGTGTACTTCACGTGTTGAGTGTACTATGTCTTTATTTTATTCCTTACACTTCTTGCTTTTTATTTGTTGTTTTTACTTAAATGTTTGTCTAGTAGATTTTTAAAACCATTCACTGAGGTAGCACTTATCACTTCTTGTGATAGTTTGTTCCAAGAGTCCACCACTCGGTTAGTCAAAAAGTACGGTTAGTCAAAAGGATGCCCACTTTGTGGCCACAGTATTCCCCTTAACGGTCAATTCAGCTTTTGAAATTTAAAAGCAGCAATGAAAAATAAGCGAATAAAGCTAACCGTTCAAAAAGCCTCGGTTACAATTTTGCATCTATGAGATGAGAGTTCTAAATAAAAAAAATATATTAACTACAATAGCTTTTTCACGTGCTTATACCATACATAATATTTATTGAATTGGGAGAGATTGAGCACATCTTATAGCGAAACTGTTTGTTCGTATACCTAACTAAGTCTAAGACCCGTATCTAGGAATGTTGATTTTGGGTTCTGGTATTGACGAGCTGACTTCTGATATTCTGTACTTACTTTGTTATTATCTAATACATAAGAAAAAGATTTGATGATATTAGTTAATAATAGTAAGAACTTAGTAAAAAATGCTATTTTTATGTAATTGTATTTAAACTAGCTATATATACAAACACTATATTAATATTTTATTATCTAATCACTTAAAACATCTTAATTTAGTAACGAGAACATTTCAGACTCAGCATACAAAGGTCGCCTTTCAAGCAGATGCTTTATAAGCATTTTGATTGTATCTAAATTACTTACGGTCTTATAACTGTCATTTAGATTGTTATATATATAGTCGCAGTGCAAGGAAGTAAAAATACGTTGGGGAAAATAAAGCCTTTACATTCAGAATATTTGAACCAGTAGCTTGCCTTGTGTTTTTATTTTATTTTGTCGAATTCTTGCCTGTTGGTCCCTGATTTTGTAGAACTGAATTAACAATTGCTTTTTGTAGAATTGCCGCACATCAAGTACTCCATATTCTGTATAAAGCTTTGCTAAGGGGTATCTAGGGTTCTTTTATAGATGACCTTCAGTATCAGCTTTTGCGCTTTGAACAGAGGATGGAGTAGTCGAGCGATGCAACCACCCCAAGCAGCGACTGTGCCGTAGGACTACAAGCTTTGGCACAACACCATATAAACAATTTTGAGTACCCCCTTAGGAAGAATATTTCGAAGCTTTCTAAACACGTAGGTGAGTTTCCTCATTCTTGTGGCCAGGTTGCTAACATGTCCTTTCCATGTCAATGTTGCATCCAGTGACCTTATATTCTTTGGCCCTTTCAATAATATGACATTCGGAGGACATAAAATTGCCTGCACCAAGTTTTGCTTCCACATTCCAACCCAGAAGCAAAGTTTCTCCGTTTCTCTATAAATCCGCCATCCTAAATATGACCCACCGCAGGCAACTTCACCTCACCAATTTTGTCATGGAAATTATAAGAAGTAAAATCCCTAACTACCTTCACTCTCTGATAAAACGGTCTCATCGCTATGCTCACCTGGCTTTAATAATGAGGCATAAATCATGCGCATACAGACAATTTCAGCTACACAACTACAGTCCTGTGGAATGGACTAAACGGGGATATTATATCCTTTTGTGTTTTTGTGTTTATACCTTTTTTGCTACTTTCTCTCAAAAATTTTTTTTTAAAAAATTGCTCTGCATTCTTACTTTGTTTTCCGTGTTCCCGGGTTCTGGTAATACATTAATCGAGTCAGCTTCATTTGTTTTCCCGCTTTTATCATCCGCTAACACCTCTTCTTTTTCTGGCTTGTTTGAGTCTTCTTCTGATTCTGCCAGTGCTGTATTCTATATTTTAAAAAAAATTAAGTTGAAATGTACTTGAGATGTACTACGCAGTGCCAATTAATAAATCTAAAGGTGTTTTTGGTAGCTAAATCCTATATGGAACTTGTCGATTTTGTCTGGAAATCGAATCTGCAAATTTTCAATACAAATGTATATCAAACATCACACAATAGAATATCACAAACCAGAATGGCGAATCGCTCATACACTCTGAATAAACACAGAAAATATTTTCCAACCAGCCGACAACGACTGGAATTTCCAATAACATTGGATAACCCCGAGAAGATTCCACATCATTATGATATCAATCGGGGATAGGAGGTCATCTGGTGAGGGAACCATCATTTAACTCCACGAGAGAGAGAGATAGAGAGAGAAAGAAAGACAGAGTTATGCAGAAAAGGAAAAGAAAATATTCCTAATCCAAATAATAGCCGACACTCTTAAACAGAAGAGAAGAGCTAAACTCATTCTGAAACATGTGCTCCCGATGAGGATCTGATGCTTCAAATCGGATCTTCCATTGAATCGATTGTCGCTATAGAGAGACAGACTTATTAATAATACAGCGTAAAGATTTTGGGTTTTTTTAAGCGATTGGCAACCACGAGTGCAATTCCCAGAAGAATTGTGGTGATGCACAGATCTAGACTATGCGGATGATATAATATGTCTCTTTACAACATATATACAAAAATGCTGACAACCTTGCAAAGAAGAGAGCCAATATACCCTTCATAGGTCCAGAACCGTTCTGTGATGTAACTAGAACACACACTGTACAACAAATTCGATCTTGGGTCAGAAGAACAAGTCCAAATAATGGGATAAAATTATTTATAAAGACGACTAGTAAAAAAATTTATAAGCCTTTCATCCTGTTATCACAAAAACACCAAAAAATAGAAATGGTAATGCCATCTACCATTTCACTTTAACCTCTCTTGTGCCATGTACTCTATAGGGTACGGACGCGCCAGCTGGCCGGCCGGCGTTATTTGTGGGATTTAGATCCCATTATGCATTCACTGCGAAGTGATACCGATTATAATCACTTGCCCGTGAACCAACTGATCTTAACATACTACATTTAATGAATAATATGAAATTAAACATGAGTAATCATATTTCGAAGTGCTAGTCGCCTGATGCTTGTACAATAGTCGGCCGAGCGTGAACAAGCGCCGTGTTACTTGTGATTGGAATCGAAAATCAAAAAAGGTGAGTAAATTTTATTATTTAACTAAAGCTCACGATAAAATTGATGTAAATGGACCAGTAATATTTGAAATAGAGGAATAAAAGTGATTATTCTGGCATTCAAAGCTGACAGTCATGGATTCGATTTCATTATATTTGGTTTTGAAACAATAATACAAAGCATTCATATTTACTGTTAATTATAATAATAAATATATAAAATAACTATTCAATAAAGACTTATTGTATATATCATCAGTTTGACACAGGATATTTCTAAAATGTAGTCATGGGTGCTGTAAAATGGTAGACTGCAAAAATCGTTTAATTTTCAAAGTCAAATTACGGTGTTTATTTTGATGGACCCAATATGCATTTTTAATTTTATCCTGTAGAAAATTTATTCGGCTTCACGCAAATGCAAATCAAAAAAACATTTCTTATTTAAAGATTTTATTTCTTATTTTAGATTTTACGTATTTTATTCACATTTGGGGTAAAAATTAAACTTTTATAAATGTCAGTAGCTGTATCGGGTAAGAGAGTCGTAATATCAAAAAAGAAATTGAGAAATATATAAATACATTATTAGGTACGGCTTCATGTGATTTTTTGCAGCACCGGCTTGCCGGCGCGTATAACGTTAAAGAAAGTAGCAGTGATGCGGCAAAGACGTAACCACACGTCGATTGCCGTCCGTTGATTTAATTGTATGCGTGATGTATTTTGAGTCGGAATGGTTCCGTGCAGCTTGGGTCTGATGGCTGCGTAAATGTTATCAGGTCGGCCCAACTCACTGTTCAACTCCTATCTGGCAGCCTCCTCGAAGAGAGACAACCTGGAAAAGCCAAGATGCAGATCTGGGGGAAAATCTCGGGCGGACTTGGCCCGTTGATGCACCGGTCGGCTCGCTGGCCATGATGCTCAATCGGCAAATAACCAGGAGAGTCGGGAAAAGTATATTTCCTAGACAGCGGGAGTAGATGTTGACCTAATGTCGTCTATCCTTAGAAACGATCCTTTGGCCATCCTATTTCGAGTGGATACTGACGGGTAAAGGATGCCTCGGATCCGCAATATATTCGAGTTACGAATTACTGCTTATATCAGTTTATGTGTCTCATGCTACGAGCGAACCCGCCACCCGGGATGTTATAACAAACTTTATTATTTTCTCTACCCCGAGACGAACGCAAGGACTTGAGGACAATATAATCCACAAATCCAGCTCCACCATCAGAGACTAACTCTTACTGCAAGGCACTGGGCATTGCTATTCAGGGGGCAATCTTCGCCCCCTTATTTCCAGATTTGGACGGGTTTCTCCATCCTCCCGTCTGGTCACGAGTTCGAAGTCGCTTGCGCGGCTTCTACCTGTTGTGTCTTTTCCCATTCCCATTCCTATTCACCTGGGATCAGCTCGTTTATAAGGATAGGTGAGAACAGGTCAACATCTACACCCGGTGTCATAAAATGCTATGCTTCTAGACCTCTCCGGGTCTCTGTCGATTGAACAGCATGGCCAGTAAGCTGACCAGTGCGTCAACCGTCCAATTCCGAGCGAGATTTTCCTCCAGATCAGCACTTCCGTTTCACCACGTCAAGTCCCTCTTCGAGGAGGCTCCCGGATAGGAATTGACCCGTGAGTTGAGCCTACCAAGGTTGACAAAAGCGGCTGTCTGGCCCGAGCTGCATGGAACCATTAGGAATCACATCAGAGCGACCTCGAATCCATGACCAGACTGGAGGATGGGAAAATCCGTCTAAATCTGGTAGAAAAGGAGTGAGGACCGCCCAACTAGGTGGCACTTCTCAGCACCTCGAATCCATGACCAGACTGGAGGATGGCAAAATCCATCTAAATCTGGTAGAAAAGGAGGACCGCCCAACTGGGTGGCACTTCCCAGTGCCTCACTGTAAGGCGTTGGACTCTTACGGGCTATGCGGGATAGTTGGATTTGCAGATTGTTTCGTCCGCAAGTCTTTGTATCTCATCCCACGGGAAAAGAAACAATCAATATGGTTATATCTTCCTGGGGTGACGGGTTCGCCTGTTGCATTGGCACCTCCGTAATATTGACCAGGTACCTCTAGTATGTGCCTTTGGCGCAGCATGCACCGTGAAAAGGGCGAACGCTTAGCCGTGATGCAAATGTGTTTTCTTTTCCGTGGTTTATCCCAAGCCGCCCCGCGGGCGCCCCGCATGACAGTAAAAGACCGCGGATGGGCGAGCGCGTGATTTGTGTGTAATTAAATTAAGAAATGTATATGTAGCAAGGTTTTGCAACGAGGTAGACAGTGCTTGTAGGGCATAGCGGTGCGGCAAAGTATTTATTTTTTATTTATTTATTTAAGAATTAATATCTATATTACATTGGTTAATGCTACACAATGATAGGAACCGAATGGCAAA
>JAOPUG010000007.1:11082855-11094640 GCA_027564375.1 Micropterix facetella | reverse complement strand
CGAGTTCCCGTCCCCGGGTCAGCCGCTTCGCGGGTTCACCGGGTTGGTCCCTCTTCGAGGAGGCTCCTGAATAGGAGATGCTCCGCAAACTTGGACCGGCCAACAACGTAACAGCCTTTATGGCCCACCTCCACGTAGCCATTTGTGGCCATTGTGTGCGTCTACAAAATAACCTCTACGACAGGCCTTTCCCCGCAGCCGGCCCGTGACTCACGGTGCTGTGGAAATACCTACCTCACCTTGTCTGGCCATATCTATCTCAACCACTGCTGACGATTCTAATCTTTAATATTTTGTATGTATTATTATATTTCGCCTATTAGAAGCTATGTTTTAAGTATTATTATGTTCTATTCTAAAGTTATTTCAAATGTTAGCTAGTAAGATTCTATTATTTTGTAATGACTAAAGCTAGGATTAAAGATTATAATGTATATGATTTTAGTTAATGATTGGGTCGCTTGGAGCGGTACGGAGGACGTAGTCTCTGCGCTCACCCCCGCGCGTTTGCCCTTCTGGTACGCGCGGGGTTGTCGCTGCACGACATTCCATGTAGAGAAGACGTCCATAGTCGTTATAACTACCCGGGCGGTGGGCGAGGTTTCTGCCCTCGCCTATCGCTTTCGAGGCTCCTAAAACTGGCAGGTACTTCTCGAGAAGTAGATTCAATTTTGATTTCCTATGCTACACATTCTTTAATTATAATTTCAGAAATTCTCATTGCGTAGCCTCATTCGAAACTTTCATCTCACGCAGACATCGAGCCGTTCGCGACATTTGCTATTGTCGCGAACTACTTGCTGTCTGCGTAAGGCGTTGAGAGATCACAAAAAATACCAACGGTTTTTTTTACTATTTTCAAGGTTTAGTAGTGATTTCCTTATTATAATATTATATATTTTCTTTTTTCTCAATTTTCATGTCATTCACAAAGCTCCAACTGAAAGGAAATGATTTTTTTTTCCTCAATCTTGATGTCATTCGCAGCGCTTCGAGTTTCAAAAAATATTAAAATTTGCCTCAATCTCGAAGCGTTAGCGATTAGAAAACGTCATAATGCAAGCCTTGAGATGCTTTGGGCCGCAATGGCTCCGTGGAGACTGGGCTATAATGGCCGTTATGTTTTGGTCGGCCCAGCTTGCGGAGCAGATCCTATTCAGGAGCCTCCCCGAAGAGGGACCAACCCGGTGAACCCGCTGTGCGGCTGACCCGGGGACGGGAACTCGGGCATGGCCTGGACTGCTGTCGCACGGGTCGGGCAACCGGCCGTGTTGTTACTGACTGATTCTGAAGGAGTTTAGACAGCGGAGGTAAGTAGGTACATCTAATACTTATCCATAGATATGATAGTGTGGACCATCCGATCTCGGGTAAGAGTTTTCGAGCAAAGGCCGCCCCGTATCCGCTACATCCCAGTTCAGGATACCGCTTTAGAGGTAGAAAACCGCGCTAGCGACCTCGACCTGTGACCATACGGGGGTTCGGAAGAATCTGATCCGCATCTGGTAGTAAGGGCGTGAGGAGAGGAACTGGGGTTGAAAATTCCCAGAGCCTTGTGGTAAGGAGTTGGTCTCTTATGGGCCTAGGTGGAGCTTGATACGTCTCGCCTTGGGGTGATAGAACTAACGATATCGTTAAAACGCTCCGGGGTGGACGGATTCGTCCGTAGTAGTTGACAATTCCCAAATTACGATAATGTAGATAAATTCATTTTAAAATGTGGTATGTCCGTTCTCAACGGAATCCCTTAACAAAGGCCATATCGGTTATCAGCGGAATCCCATAATTTTGCCGATATAATCCAAGACCAGTTCATTCAATTTAAAGATCTAACAGAGTAATTAAATTATGTACAACATATAAAAAATTACAACCTACTTTGACATTTCAAGCGAAAACATCCGTACTTTTTATATTTAATTTTTAAATAATACAGTTGCTGCGATGCGAAGAAATTATGAAAACAAAACCGTCCTCAGCGTCCATTACGCGCAATTAGCACGGAGGACGCTCCGTGAAAGCGAATTCCCCTTTTTTCGTGTCGCTTGTGAAACATTACTCAAAATAAATTAACGTTTGTATTCTTCGCACGCCGTTATTTTATCATGCCAAAAAATGGCGCCAGAGAAATTGCGCGCATAAGAAAAGAGTTATAAATGATGCTAACGCCGTATTCCAATTTTCGCAATGTTTTATATTACAAAGGGCTGTTTTGGAGGCACGATTAGAATTGTTGATTTTATCATGACGCTCCTGAGATCGAATAGCGTTTCTGGGAAATTTATGCTCCCATCCGTATCTACGCGTGACACGTCTTGTGTAATATCAAAGTTATTGAAACCTATGGCAGTTTACAAGCTATGTAGTTTACTGTACAAATGCATACAAGAAACAGTTAATGAAAATTCTTACTTTAAATGACATAAAAGTGCCTTATCGTGCATATTTCACATACGTTTGAAGGAATGGTGTCATATTTTGGGGCTAATATATATTTCATTTTAAGCGTCGCGGCATAATGGATGAAGACAGCAGCCCAGCAATCACCGGCCTGGTGCAGTTTTAAGGAATGATGTCATTTTCTGCTGGGCATTACATTAGAATTTACCGAACGGCTTCTATCTGCACCAATCCACATCGGTAACCATTTATTTAATACAAGCTGTACCCCGCCATGCGTTGCTGTGGCTTAATCCAGATGCCCGTTCTATTACGTTAACAGATAGCGCTCCCATTGCCGTAAAATATTTACTAAGTATAACGTATGTTACTTTTACGTCCAACAGATTGCGCTGTAAAACATGGTTTTAACTGTCACAGGTATGACATCTATAAAAAAACACGCACGTATTCGATTGCATAATTTTGTTAAAATTTCACAAGCAATCGGTGAAGAACTTTCGAAGATTTTAAATTGTGACCAAACGAACATTTACATGTGTATTTATATAGATAGATAGATGTCATACGCGCGTATTCGAATGCGATGTTGTGTCAAAATTTCAAAGCAATCGGTGAAGAACTTTCAAAGATTTAAGATTACGACCAAACGAATAATTACATTTTTATTTATAGAGATTTAAAAACGCTTTAATCCAAAACAGCAAGACGTTATCTAAATAGATTACGACTAAGCAGGTAAATAAATTATCCAAAGTAAAATCGTAGAATTAACTTTTCCATGGGAATCAAAAACGCAACAGAACACGAGGATCTTGCTCTCTCTAGGAAAATAATTAAATCCTTCTTAGAAAACATATTTAAAACTGCAATTTTCACATCCCAAATTTTATGGTTTCGAAAGGGGAGTAAATGGGTGGTAAGGTGCAAACTCACATGTGACACGACAGCTGTCCTAAACCTATCACAGCCGGTTGTTAGCCCGGAGTCCCCCGCTCACCCCTCCAGAAATGTAACAATTGTATTTTGATGGGCCCGACCGTTCGGTGAATTCCACGGCAGTTATTTTTGTATTTACTTTAAAGAACAATTTAAAAAAATAGGTCTATAATACAATTGAAAGCTGCATAGCATTCCACTCCATCAACAAGCTATGGAAACCCATTGACGTGGTGATCCATCGCGTCCAATAGTTTCGTTCTGGCAGCCGAAAGAACAGGACACGTCCACAGAATATGACTAGCGGTCTGACAACTAATTCCACAAATGCATCCATGAGACCATGATCAAAAAGCTTGCTGTTGAAATCGCCATGATCTGTAGCCATCTGACTCACTGTTAAAACATATATTCGCTGTAAATGTGTGCCATTACAATACTCTGTAACTTTTCTCTCCTAGACAATTACAGAGGCCGGTTTAATTAGTTAAGAATTTTAACTCTACCGTTCCCTTACATACTTGAATGCATTTTATATATTTAATGTATCATTTCATATATCATCTTTGAATAGATAGACGTCGTGATCAAGAACAGTTAGGGATATTAATCACCCCGACTTCAAAATGACCTCTTCAAGCGAAGTCCTAAATAAGTAAGGATTAAATTATTCAATAGCTTACCAACCGATCTAAAATCCTTAGCAAGGAAAGATGTTCGTAAAAGTTTTAAGCGGGACTTGCAAAAATATCTGATTTCATAGGAATATTATGTTTTTTTATTTTTAAACCAACGATTATTTTTTGACTTTTAAGTAGGGTAATTCGGGCATAAACGTTATGTCAGCAAAAATGCCCCACCCATCGTAATTCAAAAACTATTAGATAGATGGCGCCACGTTTGCGCTCTCCCTCTCCTCTCATTCGGGCATATGGAGCGCCAACCAGCTGGAGTAGATTTAGAGGTTATTTCGGAAGAAAAAATAAATTGTGCGTTTTTTCTCAGTACTTCGATGAATATATGTGAAAAAGGTAACTCTTTCGTTCTACTAAAATCTGGTACTAACCCAGGCAACAGTGCTTTACCTGGACTTAATGTGGCCGGTATAGAATACGGATCTCAGGACAGTATATTAAAACTTTCGGTCTGGTGACCAGAGATATTTCCGTGCTGAGGACATACCTATCTTCTACTCCTTCTCACTTTTTAACCGAAGACTAGACGACAACCTTAAGGGGTTATCTTATCCCTGAGGTTGCAAAGAAGCAGCTTGGTCCTGTTACTCGATCTCTGAACCATACGGGGGTTTCCGTTAAAATATTTGTCTGTAAATAATGTTTAATATTAATATTAATTCTATAATATTTTCTGTCAAATATTAAGTATTCCATTTCTTTCCTTCGTTATATGTTTAAGCAGTTTTTGTAACACCTTCATTCAATCAAATATCCAATGAATACAATTTCGAATTTTCCTCTTTTGTTTTATTCGTCCTTCTATTTTGTCAATTTTATGTCCTGTTATTCTGTAAATTTTAATTTTATCTTCGGTTTTATATTTGCAATTGATTATCCTTCACAACCATACCAACAAATTTATCGAATCGATGGAGAGCACGTAGAAACCCTATCTCGGGATTAAAAAAGAGTGTCGGAGGGGGGGGGGGGGTAAAGAGACCGCCGTAATGACTGCGTAAACAGGGATTGTCCTGTGCAATCTCTGAAATGGGTGGGAAACAGGGTCCCACCTGTTACCATGGCGACAACACAAGCAACGTGTGAAAATCGCGGCCATTAGCCCCTCAATAAATACATACGCCAATCTTAGTAAAATCTGCAATCGTGGGAGTTGCATGAAACTAACGTGAAATTGGCTTCGTGAGACAGTAAAAATATACATTTTTTTAATTCTCTCAGTCGGGCATATGGAGGGCGAGCGAGCTGGAGGCGATTTAGAGGTTATTTCGGAAGAAAAAATAAATAATGCATTTTTTCTCAGAACTTCGATGAATATTTTTGTTTGGTTAGTACATGAACTTTGTAAATTAATATCAATGGTATCGTGTTTTTTTGTGTAACAGTGTAGATTGTCTTAAAAGGTCAATGTAGATTGTCGTAAAGTAAGGTAAAGTATTTGCCGGGGCGTATTTTCTGCTGGCCTTGGGGAAAATGTCCCTTTGAATGTTTTTTTATAAATCTTTGCGAGTAAGTGAAAAACATTTAAATACAATTATTTTTAACACTAAATATCACTAAGGTTAACGTATGGGAAACCGAACAATAAGTTATTGTATTGACGTCTTTAAAATTATTATGAACTGTTAACGAAAAGTAGGAAGTTTTTGCCTGAACTACCCTATAATATTTCATATCTCATTAGCTAATTCATTTCATTAATAATTTTGATTAATAAATTAAATTTTGTAATTGATGACTTTTTATACTTTTCTTATTTTATTGACTATTTTATAATTGTAATCATGTAGATTACAATTAAACATCATTTTTGATTATTGAGATTTTAACTAGTAAAATAATAATAATAATACCTCTTTATCTGTTTAAACAAATCGGTGAGCTTATTGCGCATGCGAGCTTATTCATCATCATTTTCTTTTACTCTTTTTCTGTTTTCTAGTTCTATTTCTATTTTGTCCTCAATAAACTCACGGTCGGGTTACGGGCCTCGTGCAACTCGCAACTCTCCCGAAAAATATAATGTTTCCTCCAAAAATCTATTCTAACTAGCTATAATACTCCTTTATTGAAAGCTTTATAAATTAATAAATCGTGGGAGTTGCATGAAACTAGCGAGAAGATTGGCCTCATGAGACAGTAAAAATATTTGAAATAAAAAATATTACATAAAAAACCGGTAGAGGATCAGCGCCATCGAGGGATGAATGTGACTGTGTCAGGTATCTGCAAAAAATAAATTACATAAAAACGGGATATGCATGCCTGGCTTGGACCACATTCGCAAGGCAGGGATTTCTGTGACCACCAATTGAACCATGAGCTTGATTTTTCAACCGATAGAGAAAATATCGTATACGAGATGACGTCATAACTCTATTACTTCCGCATTCTACATCGAATTTGAATTGAAAATCGATAGAGAATGACGTCATCGTGACATCATGTTTACGACACTCTCTATCGATTTAAAAATCACACTCCATATCCCATTTTGTCGGTGACAGGGGAGTACAAGAGAACCATCTGTAGATTATTTTAAATAATTTTATTCGAAAAATTTACAGCGTTATACAGTAATCAACCAATAAGGCATAATACTCATCATAAGGTTGGTTATACATTTTTGCAATATCAATATTTGTTAATAATCAATAACGTGTTAGTTACCGTTTGTATAGTAAGTACAAACGGAGCTACCATGGAATTCACCGACCAAGGTCGGGCCCATCATAATACTATTTTTACACTTCTGGGGGGTGAGCGGCGGACTCCGGACTAACGATCGGACTAATAGGAGAAATTATAATGCGTAAAGTGCATGTATGCAATTGAAATGGTTAAAATGAAAATAAATATGCATAAGCATATATTTAATGATCAATGGTGGAAGTGTAAATATATGTATGAGTATATATTTTGATTCTAATTTCTCTTGAAAATTTATCATATTTGAAGAGCAATATATCATTTTCTCTAAGGATCTCGTTGCATAGGGCGAGTGTTACGTAAAAAAGGTTAGTTCTTTAATAATATACACGTACTCAAGTGTTTATAACAATAGAGCTTGCCTCGTTTTCCTAAATCAGATGTCTTTTTCTAAGATCTTGACTTAGTTAATAAAAGTTTTCGTCATGCTGAAGAAGAATTGTTTCCTATTTAGCTGTTTTATATTTTATGCATAATAAAATGTTCACTTTTAAGAAGGTAGTGTTTAAAAATCAATTTACCCAAAATTTAAAATTGTTTTTGATTAATTCAAAATGATGTCAACCGAAGTTGTGTGAATTTCGTTATATTATGCCGACAATATTATGTGGCATAGAAAATAGGCAAGTGTGCTCACCCCGCGCCACATCGGCGCCGTAAAGACGGACATAAACCATTATTCTGTCACATTATCAATCCGCCTTCAAATGGCCAAACTCAATCCTGATTCCAAATATGATCGAAACTCCGATTCGATTGCACCGAGCATACCATGGCTATACTATCAAAGTTACTAATTCTAATTGACAACATTCTGAGATCATTGCAGTTAAACTGAAATTTCCTACGATAATCAGGAAAGAGTTCGATCTTGCTTCTTTTTTCCTTATCGTAGAGACTAGGTAACAATACATAATTTCATTTACATATTTAAATTTGTTGTGCTTGGTATTGCTATCGCCGCATAGTATTATATGAAGTAAGATGACATATAAGTCACATCACTCTCTACGAACAGATATCGTTGTAATTCGCAGCGATCATGAACACGCTCATCAGCTCACCCCAGTCGCAATTAAAGTCTTGAACAGACAATAGTTCTGTGGCCGCAAACCTCTTATACTCTGACCACTACAATATATTTCTTGAAAATCATAGTAGAAAAAGAACATTTAGACAGAAAAACGGGAAAGATAATTATTGCTTAACATAAATTCCCCTTCCCCATTATCTCTTAGAGAAAGAGGAAAGGTCGCGTGTCTCTATACAAAGTCCCATACTTGGCGCTTCGATTTTTTTAAAATGTATTATACAGTTTAAACATAAAACTGGGTCAGGGGGAAAACCCAAGAATTTGTCAAACTTCGGCCCGTATGATTATTTTCTTGTATGCATGTATGATACCTTAAAGTGTTCAGGGTACTTTAAAATAACTATCTGAATTGAGCACATAAACCACGAGAGATCCATTGTGCCACTCCTGTAATGACTTCCTCAATGAAGAGGAATTACTGTGTGGAAGGGGTTCAAATGTTACCTCAGATAAATCTCATGACGTCCCAAATATTCTTCCGTTTTAATTGCTCTCAGAGAAAAGCAAGCAGAAAAGAGAAAAGCTTTCCAAAATTTTTGTGTGGTTGATTGTGACCCTTTCGATGTTACCATTGATTAAATAACAAGATAACACCTTATTGTGCTTTATTTTGTAAAGGCAAATCGTCGACATAATTGAATCTTTCGTTACTTGCAATAGCGCAATGATCGCCTCATCGAGTTCCCCTGATAGCTCAGCGCGCGCGCAAAAACAGAAATCAATTAATTGAATTTAATTTATTAGCATAAATATATAAATAACTGGGCTTTGCGCATCGGCCATATCAATTGCTAAAATATTTTTTTCAAATCCAAAGTAATTAACTCGAATTATCGTGCATAGTAACAAAACTGAATATCTTTTTTATTGCACGGAGCGAGGAATACTCATCGATATTTTATTTTACTCCCTTATGTTACCGAGCATATTGATGCGAAACTTGTTTTCAGCGTATACCTATATAAGAAATAGAGAAGTAGATTGAATGTCTCCTCGGATTTAAGAGGTCACTTGTCGGATATTAAACCTATCTTAAGTACAACTATCGACAAAACAATAAAACAATTTTATGCTCTGATATAATTACACACGTACGCGAGACGAAATCTGACGTACATTCATACAGCTCGTTTCGAAGAGGTCCGTTTGTATGGCAGCTTCTATTTATATCGCAAGTATGGAACCTTAAATCTATACATGTCTTTCAAAAGATTTCAAAAGATACTAATACATCACGCATAAAAATTGTTAATCTGTCATATTATAATAGTAAAAAAAAATACACTTTTAGTTTCCGTTTAAAATATGGCGCACTCTCAACTCTTAATTTACAAAACACCTTCCTTAGCTTTCAAATTTTAATTGTCTCAAACTAAATCGTTCACAGCCCTCGTGTTACATTACATTACATTATATTACATTACACATCTTATTTTCTGTTTAAAATATGGCGCACTCTCAACTCTTAATTTATAAAACACCTTCCTTAGCTTTCAAATTTTAATTGTCTCAAACTAAATCGTTCACAGCCCTCATGTTACATTACATTACATTACATTACATTACACATATTTTTTATTTTTGTCTTCTGGGGATGATGGCTGATGGTGCCTGATGGCTCCGTCGTCTAACGAGAAGCATTGTGTGATCCCAGATGGAACACTTAAGTTGGCCTTGATGGTCCTCGAGCCGCGCCCGGTAGTATACTCTCCTGGTTCCTGACGGTTCCGTGTAACTTGGGCTTTAATGGCCGCTTTGTGATCTGGTCGCCTCAATTGGCGGGGCAATTCCTATCTGGGAGCCTATACGAATGAGGGACCGACCCGGTGAAACCGCTGTGCGGCGGATCTGGGGACGGGACCTAGGGCGGAACTGGACGGCTGACGCACTGGTCGGTTTACCGGCCGTGTTGTCAATCGACTGAGACCCAGAGGAGTCTGGGAATGTATGTTCCCCAAGACGCGATGTTAGATGTTGACCCAATGTTACATATCATTTGAAACGACCCGTTGTCCACCTGATCTCAGGTGATTAAGCTGAGTAATGAACGCGTTGGGTCCGCGATATTTCGGAGTTACGGAATACCAAGTTATCACATTAGGTATAGGCCGCGCAAGCGATTTCGATCCTGTGACCAGACGTGAGGTCGGAAAAAATCTGACCACATCTGGGAGCGTGGGCACGAGGACACCCCAATGGGTTTGAAAATTCCTAGTGCCTTATGACAAGGAGTAGGACTGTCGCGGACCGTGGCGTATTTGGATATGTGGCTATGTTTTGTCACAATTTCTTACGCTCATATCGGGGCGATATAACGATAAAGTTAGTTGAAACGCCTCGGGGTGACGGGTTCGCCCGAGTATGGTCTAAATCCAACCCTAGTCTACTATTCTCATAGGGGCGGAGTATTAACCTAACATTACTGTGTAGCGCCGTCAGCATTTCGTTAGGATTCGGATAAGGGTTAATTAGGCTAGAGCATAACACTTGAACAATATGTGTAGAGCAGGCTCATTGTCCTCTTCACAGTTCCCGCATATTAAGTTGGTCCTCTTTCCGATGGTTGCGAGGTGTTTGTTGAGGGCAATATGTCCTGTCATTAGCACTGGACATTAGTTTATATTTGGGTTACCCGGTTTGAACAGTGCTTTAGATACATTTTCGTAGGGCGACTTTATAAGGGCTTTCGATTGTTTCATTTCGGGCGCGTTACTCTACTCTAGTATATTTCCTGTTCTCGGATTTCATGTAACACTTTTTGGTTGCTAATTTTAGGAGACAGTCTGATATACCCATGACCGCTCTTGTCTCGGGAATGGTTTCAAAGATATTTTCTTGGTAAGGGAATCTGCTTCCTCATTTCCTTGTATATTGCTGAATCCCTGTATATACGCGAGGGTGACATTTATAATGTTTATGAAAAACCGTTCAGTAACGGTAGTGAGGGTATCCCAAACTATTTTGGATATGACTCTCCCCGGGTTCCATGCATATGTATATAGTTTGGTAGATGTATTTCCACTTCAGATTTTTATGCATTTCAGGTTTTCATTAGAGCTATTCATAACGACTCATTTTTATAATTTTCCCATGCGTTTGGTATATGTATATTAAAGTTAGAGGTACAATTTGTTTACTAAAAAAGATAAATTTGCTTCTGGCGATCAGAATTTTATAGTTTTACAAAGATTGGAAGATGTTCATTTTGAGTTTGTAAACTAAATTTGTCGTGATTTTTTTAAACGACCATTTATGGCGTTGAAAATGAAACACTTGCAAACATCGCGAGTTCATACAATTATTTTCCATATTTTTTTTAGCATATACATGGCAACTATAACTTCAATATATTAGAAACGTATGGGGAATGAAGAAACGTGATGAACCACCTTAGGGGGCGTCCATTAATCACGTGAGGGCTTTAGGCCATTTTCTGATCCCCCCTCCCCCCTGGTGATATATGGTGAGGTTTTAGGCTAACCCCCTCCTCACCTAATATGACGTGATTTTTTTATCCGACATTAAAAAAAGAAAAGTTATTCAAGTCTTTTATTAATATTTTGTTAAATTTAATAAAAAGCCGGTATATTCCAACCATGGGTTTACTTGGCTGTCTTCAATGGTGAGAAGTAGACAAGCATCTTGCACCTCAACAGTTAGCACTGGACTTAATTCCTGAGTAGTCGCGTCGTCGAGGTGTATTCTGGCAGGCGCCCGGCGGCGGTCGCAGATCGGGTTGCGGGGCGACAATTATTGTCACAAGATGCACGCGGTAGCGCGGTTGGATTCGGTATAATTATAAATCTAAACATTTTTAACGTTATTTTGTGTTTTATCACAGAAGTTAGACGTTTTCCAGTTTTGCGTGGTCGCATGAAAAATACACTCGACATGCCTTAACGGGGGGGGGGGGGGGGGGGGGGGGGGGGGGGGGGGGGGGGGGGGGGGG
>JAOPUG010000007.1:11035508-11045803 GCA_027564375.1 Micropterix facetella | reverse complement strand
GATCCTTTTCGTAATCGATTTTTAGACCTAAAAAATCTTTGTTCACACTAAAAATATGAATCCTAAAATAAAAAAATGCCAAAATTGAAAACCGGAGTGGTTTTGTGATAAGTAGTAGTCTTTGTGTCCAGTAGTACTCGTTCATCTGTATCTAACTATTATATTCTAAGTAATAAATGATAAATTGTCGAAACGTTTGAAATCGTATGCAATATTACTACAGGTTTGTCTCCAATAGTTAATACTCTTAACATTATGTAAACACAAAATAATCAAAAAGCAAGAGTGACATCCCTCAATGAATTCATATTTTCTGATTTCAATGAATTATTTTTGCAAAAACTTCTAACTGTGACTAGATTTCTAATTTACCTTTTACCCTGTAAATTTAACAAATTTGATATTTTTTTACTACGGAGATAATAATTATTTTGACATTACGACTATTAATTATTAATCCTGAAATCAAGCTTCTATGTTTTACTCATATTTTTTTAAAATTTTGAATGTTTTTTTTTCGCGTATGAAGTTATTAAAAAAATGGTAGAAACCTCATTGACCTCTAGAAATTGTCCGCTTAACTAGCCTATTTTACGTTTTAGTCTACTGACTATCTAACTACTATTTTTCTTTTATGTAATTTTTTAATTGGTTATTTTTAAAATTAATTATTAATTTCTCTCACTTGATTATGAAAGCTATCAAGTATCATTAAACATTATTCAGTTATTCCTATAAAAATACTTTTGATATATTATATACTATTTATTTATTAGAGCTAGTAGATACGTATTTTTTTTGGTCGTTTTCTTGGTTATATTACCGTGATAAGTGTGCGCACATTTCAAAATTCACAAATTACAACTGACATTCTACCTTTTCCGAATGGATATATTGGTACAGGCTTCGACCTAGCTAAGTAGATTTTGTATATCACCTTTTTAAGCATTTCATTTCGGAAATATATTTATTCTTATTTTTAGTTGTTTCTTTTTCGGGATACTTCAGATTCCCGCCAAACGCAATCGCTCCCATTAGCCATAAGGGCATTTTTCGATACTGATCCATTTTATAATAAAACGACTTGAATTTTTCGACGTCGGCTCTTGGAACATGAATTAAAGCGATTAAGACGTTGCTATTGTATCTCCCTGTCCACCCTAGAACGGGTTTGTCCCAGTTGGGTGACAGAATTAAACAAGCATGCGGTTAAGGTTTTGCCATTCGGTTCCTATCATTGTGTAGCATTAACCAATGTAATATAGATATTATTTCTTAAATAAATAAATAAAATAAACCCTTAAAGTGGACACAAACTCTGCGATGGAAGTATTAATTGAATAACAATCTGTTAAAATTAAATCATTATTCCGTTGCCACTGAAAGAGGTGAAGTTTTAATATCGTTAACAACTGTCCCGCGCTATAAAGTTTAATTTTCAAGTCGCTGTCTACCGAAAATGACATTAAATGATTATTCGAACTCTGAAAGATGTGGAATTGAAAACTTTTGAATAGTATAATCCTACATTTTGGATATTTAATTAAAAGTTTAATTAATTTCCAGAAAATTTTAAATTTGATCAAGAAATTCGCCCTCTTCTTTCATTCTATTTAATGCTACCATTGCTTGACAATGTTGTCATTTGATTCCTGGGCCCCGTTTCTCGAGAGTCACAAGTCAGAAATATACACTTTCACTAATAAAATTGCTTGCATTTACAAATACACAATACATGTGTTTCCTGAATACTTTTCACACTGAAGAAAAAAAAGTTACAACTGTCAAATATGTTAAAAAATCCAAATAGTCTACATGATTATTTTTTATATTTAAAAAATGAGCAGAAACTGGAAAATGTGAAACTGTAAACTAAACAAAAATGCACTATCATAAGAATATTTTACGATTTTTATAAACTATCATGTTTTAAGATTTTTCATAGAATTGGTGTAAAATCTTAGTAAAATTAGTAAAATTGAATTTCTAATATTCCAATTTCCTAAATATATCTCAAAGAAGTTACTCTACTTTATTTGATATCCGAAATCTCTCAAATTAAGGATGTAATAGAAAAAACCGCCGGAATTTGACATAATTAGGTTCATTTAGTTAGAAAATTAACAATGCTATGATATTAAATTTAATGGTTAAATTAAATCTCTGAAGAATTATATTCTACAAGTCTAATACATTTTTCTTTTTAAACAAACTTACACTAAACCATCGCTTCCCAAAAATGTCTAAAAGCGGTAAATTTGGGCCAACATTTCTAAATACTATATCACAGACTATTTTGTGGTAAAAGATACGAAAAAGTTTGTTAAAATAGTCTTTTTTCATTCTCAGCAGCCTGTTTTTCATTTGCCTGCTAATTTATGCATAAAATTATGAAGAACCAGAAAATATTGCACCTTTTCTCCTGATGAAAAGCAATAAGTCAATGTGAAATCGAAGACTAAAGATAAAACGGAGTCTTTCACGTAAGACATCGCTTACACGTAAGCGGATGGAGGACGCCAGCTAAGTGGTTCGACAGAGGATATGTGGGGCAGTCGATTTGTCTTGCAGTCGTTCTCAATGGGGCGTTACCCTTATGAATTTTAGGTAAACCATATAATTTCTGGGGTTGTAGGTTGCTTGTTTTGGAGAAGTGATAGTATATCGGAAGCGAAAACATTTGAACAGATATTGACATGTCAGCTCATACCATATCTCTACAATCTTTGTTCAGTGCAGACAATGCTCATGAATCGAGCACGCCATCTATGCGACGCTGAGCATTTTCCGCAGGAGATGGGTTACGGAAAATGACACGAGACACGCACACAATTCAATAGAGCCGAAACTCTGGAACCGAGCAGATCACGAGCATTCTTACCATGCGTCAAGGGCGTGCCAGACCGAATAAGTAATATGCGAAACAAAATATAAAGTCGATCTATAAACTGTCTCAAGATATAGCTCTATCTCTAATTCCTGTAAAGGATGTAATGTCAATGCAAATCCCGGGTGTGTATAAAATTTAATGCAGATGTGAGTTAGCCTATATTGGAAAAACGAAACGGTCCATAGATACTCGACTGTTAGAGCACATCAATGCTGTTAAAAACGTTCGGCCAGAAAAATCGGTGATCTGCAAACACATATTGGACAGCAGAACTAACCTCTGGGTGCACTTTTGAAATCCCATTGTGCTATCCAAAGAACAAATTTACTTTCTCCGCATGATCCAGAAGAACCCCGAACTTCATTAGAGACGACGGCATCGAACTCCATTCTTAAAATAGTCTCAACGTCCATCACCGAGCGCAAGAGCGGGACACAAGATACAGTGAGTGTTGTGTGCACGGCAGACTTTCACAATTCACGGGCACCGAACCCGCCGCTCCACCACGTTATGATCTGCGTAGTAACAGCAGAAGTTTGCCGCCTACCCGCATAACAAAAACGGATGACGATTGACATCACTTCATTCTACCCTGGAAAATGAAGTTGCAACTTCGCCGAAACATCGGGTACTACAAAGTTCACGTTCGTTTATATTTTAGAATCGGCATGAGAGCGATTCGTAGACACGTTTAAAATCTAGAATGTATTTTTCTTGATCTATTTGCCTATGTGCTCGTCGTCTTCCATGAATGTGTGGTTATTTTAGTCATTAATCGTTCGAGGAAGAGAATACACCTCAAGGTAATTTTGAATCAACAATGCAATGTAATTCTATATTAATAAGATTCTGAGATTGGGTGAAAATTTTATTCATTCAGGTCCTATTGACTGGGGTACACTTGTAACGTCTGACATTTAAAAATGTTATAAAATTAAATCAGTCAAAATGTCACTGGCGAATTGGTGAAAATTTACTGGTTGTGACTTTATTTTCGAGAAACACGGTCAAAATTTACTGATGAATATTTACTTATATATTCCGACAAACAGCAACCTGTCAATTATTCTAAAAATATTAATAAACAATAAACTAACACATACCTGCAAGATGTCGAACTTTCTCTAGAAGATCTGAACTATCGAACAACTACATGATATTAATGTTATACTAATATTTATTACACAAACAAAAGCACATTGACAAATAATGATTATTTTTTATTATTGTTTTTCGTTATCAGCTGAAAGTTGAGGCGATGGCCGGCCTGTTCGCGCCACGGCGGCGTTTTCAGCTGTTTCAGCTCAGCTGTGCGTCCGACAACGCGGCAGATTGTCGACTGGCTGGCGCTGAAGACTGAAACTACGAAATACTGCCGCGACGCCGATCCACCAGGGGCATCGCGACGCCGTCGACGCCCGCGGCCGTATTTAAATTATATACTAGAGATAGGACGAAATCACTTTCGGCATTGTCAACTCAGTTTAATTGATAATTATTGAAATTAAGTGGCTTATAACGTATAACTATTCTTTTAATTGTTGCCGCTTTTAATTGCAACACTCGAACTATGAAATTATATTACACATTAGATCCTTACCTATGAAATTGCCTTTTTTTTACACTTGCCAATTTGAGTTTAAATAACTTCAGTATTAGTAATGTCAATAATTTCAATAAAATCAGTTGTGCTGAATGTAGGTTTTCGAAGCTAAAACATAAAAAAAATACTTAAGCTACGGCCAGTTCTCTCACTGCTTCATTTAATTCCGTCAATTTTGACATACTGTTGGAACCATTGCGCTCTTTTAAGGCGATGATGTATGTACATTTCGACGATTACATATTTGGAAATTTTTGAACCGTTGTAGTAAATTACCTGACGATGTCAGCCAACTGAAAAAAATATCGTTACTGACGGTATCTTTCTTAAGTAAATAACTATTTAAGATTTTTAAAAAAGCATTGCAAAACTGAGAGAAATAAATAAATCTACAGGAAATTTTAATTTTTGCGTGTTTTTTTAAACCATCGCTCACATTAAACAGCAGGAAGCAAGTAGCTCCAAAAAAATAGTGAGGTCTTTTAACAATAGTATTGCATATGACTATCACAGAATTTTAAAAAAATGTTTTTCTTTATAAAAAAAATATTTTAAAATTCCAGGTTTATCCATATTTACTATTAAATATCACTACATGTTTTTTTTTGGTTGGTATTTTCATATAAACTTGTATGAGTGGGTACACTAAACTTGCAGCATCGATATATTTTTTTTAAATAAAATATTAGTGATAAAATATTTTAAAGATTATATTTTCTGCAGCACGTCTCCATTAATTTTCTCATAGAATTGGACCGAGCCGTCTTCGCTCGGCGCATCTTTATGAGATGTTCTTATGAGATTTGTATGAGATACATCGTTTTTCATACATCGTCGCCTTAACATTTCTGATAAAAGTATTAATTATTATAATTCTTATCTGCATGGACGAGCAAAGTGCGTGAAATTAACTGATAACAATTGATGTGCGTGAATATTTCATTAACCTAACTATGGACTTTCCTCATGGTGAGGTCTTGTCTACCCTTGCTTTTCTCGATCTTTATAAATCCGATTTCTAAAGGCTTAATCTAAGAGGCGTATTTGCAAATAAACATCTATCCCAGAATCTACTGCCCTTTCAAGGCTGTCGGCAATATGAACACAAATCTGCGGTATATATCAGCTAGGGGAACAGCCATGGTATAATGATTAATCCTACTAAATACGAAGCTATTGTGATCGGCAGCTAAATATTCTTCTCGCTGTTGATTTCTCCCTCTTACCTCCTCTGAAAATTTATGATAATGTCATTGTATATGAAAAGGTAGTTAAACAGTTTACCTAGGTTTACTCATCGACGACTTTTATAGGAGGTGCACACTAATCAAAATTATAAATGTCTCATTCACTGCTTTCGAAGTCTTCGACGATAGCAAAAATTCTTACCAGATGGTGTCAAATAAACTATTGTTCAATCACTGCTTCTTCCGATTTAGGACTATGCAGATGATGCTATTTGGACGTTAAGGAGCGAATGCTAGATAAAGTTGAGCGCCTGCCAATTACCTGCCTATACATGTTTGACCTACGGGTGTCTGTCAACGTCAGCGAATTCCACAACAAATTCCAATGGCCATTAATCCATGATTGCAGGAAAATGCGCACCTTTCCCTGCTTTATACTATTTATATAATCCAACGTAACCTGTATATTTATAGGACAATGGCCCCGGTGGCATAGTGGTTAGATCACCTGATAAAGTTAACGGAATTGCATTTCAATTATGTCAATCGAATGCAATAACAAGACACACAATTCCACGCATGTTACACGCACCCATACTGATGCACACTTCATAGTAGGGTTGGTTGTAAAAGACTATAGTATGCTAATGAACCTGCTGTCACGTTTCTCTTACGTTACTGATATTTATAATTATAATGTGTACGATATGGATAAATTCTTAAACATAAAAGACCAATTTAAAGCATTCTACCAATACTTTATTTGTACTGGGCACCATTAAATTTCACATAAAGTGTATAAATAATGCAAAACTATACACAATCTCGTTAATTGGATAACTGCTTCAAATTAATTACTGTAAATACGGAAAATGAGAGGCCCTGATGGAGGCAATGTAAAATTTAATTAAAAAGGGAGTTAAAATAAAAGGTTATTTAAAATTCCGTGTTATACGGAAGACGCAGCGACGGATTCGTTAAAAATAAAATAAAGACATTAATATAATTCAAGTCGTAAGCAGATCTCGAGACAGGGTATGGTGGACGTCAAAATAGAATCGGCGCCGGTTAGGGGTTGGATTTAATATACATCCTAAGGGTGAACCCGCCACCCAAGGCATTTTAACGAACTTTGTCATTATATCGCCCCGATATGAAACCAGAAAATTTTGACAAAAACAATCCACGTATCAAATTGGGCTTCCCATCAGCGTCCGACCCTTACGGCAAGGCACTGAGCAAAGACAACCAGCGGGCATTCTCACTCCCTGACAACCAAATGTAGACGCACGTCTCCATCCACCCGTTTGTTTGCGGGCTCGAATTCGCTTGCGCCATCTTTACCTAATGTGATAACGCGGTATTCCGTAACTGGGGCTTTTACGCCTAGTAAAGGGTGCCTCGAGTCCGCGATACTTACTAGTGGCTTATTACTTAAGGGCCCGATATTTACTTAAGGGTGCCTTGGCGCCCTCCACTTGGCTTGATGTTTTATCCGAGTATGCCGCATTACCGGGCTACACTGGGCTCAGACCATATAACCGCATTACCGGGTTACAGGGATCCCTCTTCAGGAAGGTTGTTAAGCAAAGGCCGGCATGACGACCAGTGCTCAGACATCAAGAAACACCCGAGGGCTTCCCCCAGATCAGCCGCTAAGCAAAGTTGGTTCACCGGTTTCGTTCCTCTTCGAGCAGGCTGCCGGATAGATGTTGAGTCGTGAGTCGGGCCGACCGTGATAGAACAGAGTTGGCCATTAAGACCCGAGCTGCACGACGCCATTAGACCCCCGTTTCTAAAGATAGGTGACATTAGGTCCCCTCGTCTTTGGGAGCATAGGTACAATCCCAGACCCCTCTGGATCTCAGTCGATTGACAACACGGCCGGTAAATGGACCAGTGCGTCAACCGTCAACTTTCGCCCGAGGTTCCGTCCCCAGATCAGCCCCACAGCGGTTTCTCCGGGTTGGTTTCCCATTCGTGGAGGCTCCTGGATAGGAGTTGCCCCACGGTTTGAGCCGACCAGATCACAAAGCGGCCATTAACGACCAAGCAACCGGACAACTCTGAATTTAAGACCATTACTCGGGCGAGTCCGTCACTCCGAGGTGTTTCAAGGAACTCGTTATATCGTCCCGAGATGAGCGTGAGGAATTTGGGCAATACATATCCACAATCCAGCGTAACCTCAGTCTGCTAGAGTCCGACTCCTTACCAAGAAGCAAACCCAGTTGGCCGTCCTGGTGCCCTCACTACCAATTTATACGGATTTCTCCATTCACCCGTTTGGGTTCGGGCCCTCTACCTGGTGTGATAACGCGGTGTACCGTTACTCGGAAATATTGCGGACCCGTGGCGTCCTTCACTAGGAAAGTCACACGAGATCGGGTGACCAACAGGTCGTTTCTAAGGATAGGTGGCACCAGGTCAATGTCTACCCGCCTTAAGAATCATTACGTAACTACACTTCCTCGGCTATTCGTCATTTCAGTAAGGCCGGTAACCCGACCAATACATCAACCGCCCAGGGCCGCCCGAAGTGTTACCCCAGGTCCGACCACAAAGCGGGTTTCACTGGAATAGTCACTCTTCGGGAGGCTGCCGGATGGGAGCTGAGCCGTGAGTCGGGCCGACCGGTGTAGATTTAGTGTATGTCACCTGCTACGGGGGAACCCTTCCACCCCGGAGCGTTTCAGTAATTATATTGAAATGACTCAACGGCGGTAGATAAGAGAATATTGTGGCGGTTCTAAAAGTGTAGTAAATAAGCTGATCAAACTTGATAGAGAAACTGGCTCAATTTTAACCCGAAGAGAGGGCAAATGTTGCCGAAAAAGGAAAACCATCTAGAAACGAAATGTCCTATTGTTAAGGAATATTTATTGTTTGTCACCTGCTACGGGCGAACCCGTCCGCCCCGGGGCGTGTCAGCGAACTTTATCGCTATATCACCCCGAGGCAAAACACAGAGACCTGGGGACATATACAATCTAAGTACCAAGCTCCACCACTGCCAGTCAAAGACCAACACCTTACGGCGAGGCACAGGGAAGTACCACCCTGCGGGCACCTTCACCCTCTGACTCCCAGATTTAGTTGGATAAATCCGACCACCCATCTGGTTGCAGGTTCTAGGTCGCGTGCGCGGCCCTACCTCAAGCGAGCGGCATTCCTTACTGAAATATCGCGGGTACAGGGCGTCCTTTGCCCGGCAACTATTACCCAAGATCGGGTGGCCCACGTATCGTTTCTAAGGATAAGCAGCTTGAGGAGGACTTACTCCCATTTTCTTAAGAAGAATACACGTCTAAATTCCTCCGGGTATTAGTCAGTGACAACACGGTCGGTTTACCCGACACGTGCGGCATTTATCCAGATCAGTCCGAATTTTCGTCCCCGGATCTTCATCCACCGCGCAGCGGGTTCACCAGGTTGGTCTCTCTTCGGGGTGGCTCCCAGATAGGGGCTGCCCCGCGAGCTGGGCCGACCAGGTTGACATATAACGGAAGCTACACGGAACCATTATGATCCGGACTGTGTTCAAATGATCTAGAAAATACGCTCTAGGATTGAGAGACGCTCGGAGGAATAGGCGCCGGTCCGCTTCAGACACGTGTTGGTGTTAATCGTGGAATTTTTTCAGCATAGACGACATCAGCCGACCGGAAATAAAAACCCCAAGTTTTACGGGATTTAAAGCTTCGATCAGCCGGCTCGCCTAGTCGAATGGATATCCCAAAATGGACACCTGACTTCCTAAAATTTCCACTGTCTACTTACTGCCCAACGTTTACTCACATACATTTCGTATAAATTAATTAATTCTCGTAATATTCGGGATATTTTCATTGATTTATTTGTAGTAAAATAGAAATATTTAGAAATAATAAGGTTTTTTCTTAGATTCCCAATTTAAACGACGAACTGTATGTGGCACTAGCCATTCTAATATTTTCCAGCAAGCCTTAAACTTCGCGCGAATCAAAAAGTTACGCGGACTATCAGACGTAAACAAACAATATGCACAATATAAACAAACAGACTATCAGACGTAAACAAACAATATGAACAATATAAACAAACAATATGTTTTTTGTGCCGTTTTTAAGATTTCATGCGTGTTAAGATGCATGGAAAATGAATATTCCGCTTATTGTGAAATTTGTGAAATAGAAGAAACAAACAAATTTAAATTCGTTCTTAGCAGTATTACACCCTTGCGATCCCCACCCGTCTTTCACATTGAAAGAGAGAGAGAGAGAGAGAGAGAAGGTCAAAAACTTAGGTAGAGAGGACGAGTAGGCTCGACAGCACAGTTCCTTGCTTGCGCGACAACACTAGCGGAATTAAATCACTTCTGACACGTCTAAACTTCGTATACATTTGAGGATAGATTCCTCAGAGATGTCGATGCAACCAATGCATCTGTTCATTATCGTTCATTTATCGTTTATCGTTCGTTATTGGCCTAGAGGGGTCGTGCAGCTCGAGCCTAATGACCATCTTTGTTATCTTTGGTCCGCCCGACTCAAGGTTTAACACCCATCCGGCAGGCTCCCCGAAGAGGGACTTAACCTGGTAAAACTGATGTGCGGCGGATCTGGGGGAGCACCTC
>JAOPUG010000007.1:10658538-10678369 GCA_027564375.1 Micropterix facetella | reverse complement strand
CCTTTTAATTTGGATTTAAACTGTGGCAATTTCCCGTTTCTACATGTAGTTTTTATATCTTCGGGTAGTTTATTAAAGCATAATATACCAACGTCGTTGGGGTCCCTTTTGAATAACTCCAAAGATGGATAAGGTAGTATTAGATTATGCCCGCCTCTGGTAAGATGCGAATGAATTTATTTTTGACTTTTCAGCTTTCCTATAAATTTGATATCAGTTTTATACATTCAAAGACGTATAATTATAGTACAGTGAGTATATGGAGTACTCTGAAATGACCACGACATGATTCAGTAAGTTCAAGATAGGGATTCTTACGGCACGTTTTTGAAGAGAAAATATGTTTCATTAAGGCTGCCATACATTGTGACCAAAAGGAAATCCCATAACGAAGAAATTACTTGAAGTAGGTAATGTATATGTTTTTTCTATGTTTGACGCTGATCAGTTTTTGTATTTCCCTTAATAGGAAACAGGCGCTGGCCTATCGTTAATTTCTCATCTTAAGTTTTCATCTATAAATAAACCAAGAAATGTGTGGCCTTTTATATTGGCTACTGTATTATTTTTTATAATGGCTTATGTAATTTGCAATACCACGAATACAAGGAGAGATTATAAAGTGTCAAAAAACATTTTATGAGACAATTCAATTACCTCGAAGTATATGAGGTCAGACTGAATCACTTCAATGTTGCTTTATTAGAAAACCGCCGTACTACTGCAGATATGGTACTGTTACATATAATTATGCACAAAATGTGAATAGCCCCTATTTCACAGAGAATCTATTCTTTAATATACCATCACGCATAGTTCGCTCTCCTCGTACGTTCGAAATCCCTCGCGTCTGTACGATATGCCCAAAATTCCATCACATGCCGCCAAATGTCTACTTGCAATAATCGATTCCAGAGTATCGACTTATTCAACATGAAAAGACTAAATATTTAGAAGAGCATCTAACGTAGATATTTATGTTTTAGATAATATACTATTTAGTTTTATTTTATTTTAAAAAATTTAATTTAATATTTACGTCAGCGCATATAACAACTTTCTATTTCTAAACATATCTAGAAGAGCTGAGAATCTTTTGGAGAATACACTTAAGTTGCCGCTCGGAGATCTACACAGTGAGAATATATAGGTATTACTACCCTTTAATTTTATACCGCAACATTCGAAGTGTCGATCCAGGCACCGATATGTACACTGCTGAAGGGGCTTGCAGTCCAAGCCATTTTTAACCTGGCCTATCGTACGGCCCTTTTTAAAAAGTGTTCTGTGGCGATATGCTCCAACATAGAACCCTGGTATATTAAGCGAATTTTCGTCATTTTTCTGTCCAGCATGTTCTACCAGACAGACAACGTTTAAGTTTTCATTTGTCTCAAGGAATACTTTTAGGTTTAATAATTAATTTCGAAGGCTGTTGATATTCTGATAAAAAATGTTTATTTCATTACTAATTTGGTCCTGTTTATTTATGGCAAGGCAAGGGCCGAAAAAAATGTTTATTTATCTTTTCAGTTTTCATTATAACATAATATAATATACTATCATCTATCCCTAAATGATGGTAGTTCAACATCATATTAAGTCAGGTATTTGTATCTATACTCCTTAACATAGAGATTTTATATTATTTTTTGGCAAATACATCGATGGATGGTGGATTTTTAGATTTACCTAGATTTTTAAAAAACGTGCAATGACCGAAAAGCTTAGAGTAGCCTTCCAAATGGCGATTTATTTCCGTTTCCCGAGGATGATTGCTATACAATACTTCCGCCAAATAAACATTTGTGTTAGTGCTGATTTTAAGACAGATTGCATAATAACCTATATGGATTTGTATTTGTATATTACTTCCGCCAATAATAACTAAGTGGTCATTTAGTTCATATTTTCACAGTTCTTTTTATTATTGTTTAGTAAATGTTCCAAACCGGCGTTTTCTTTTATGAAGACAGTGACAACATATGAAGGGTAAGGGGAAAGAAAAGTGATTGTCCATTGTAGTAAGTTTCGAGATAATCATGAAAAACCTTCTTTCTTCTTTATTAGGAACTTTATTCAAATGAAATTTTAAACAAAGGTTGCATATGTACTTTTAGTTTTTAACATTACTTAATATAACATGATATGGACTTATAAGTATAAGAAAAAAAATAAGAAACTAAAGTAAAAAATCTAATCGCCAAAGAAAAATCAATATCCACGTGACATTGATTCTTCTTTATTTTTTACACGACTACCTTTTTCTTAATACTTTAAAAACAAAGCTATTTCTTAACACAATTTAAGGAAATTACAATGTTTTGAGTCATTATAACCTAAACTATCCTAACCTAATTCTAACCTGACTTTTTAAGGTTGTCATCGAAGGCATAATAATATCAGGGGAGACACAGAATTTTTTGAAGATTTGCACGTCTGCACATTGAATTTTTCATTGCTAATCGGCATTGGACTTTTGTAGAGCGTTTCAACTACGTCAGGCTGCAACATTGGTGCGACAAGCCTCCCTGCGCAAACGTGTGATTCGTAAGCACTGGCGTAATTTTCGGATCTGACAAGCATTTGCCGAGGGGCCTTAGTATCGATAGTTATTTGACACACTGGTCTAGAAGCGAATGGACATTTCCTGATAAAATGTGCTTAGTTTCTTTGACCAGTTTTTGAACATGTCTCTCGAGCAATCGATGATCTTGAATGGTTTAGGTTTCATTCGGGTATTGACAAATACCGTCATCAAATCATCAGGAACATCACACAGTGTTTTTTATTGTGTAAGGGCCATATTCTTGTCACATTCTAGGTAAGAATGTCCTCTTACTGGGAATATAATAGAGACGAGGTTAAATATTTTGATGACGTAAACGAGATAGTACAGGTATCGAAACATTATATACTTTTTATTTGGTCCACTGCAACTATCGCAAAAAAAATATTAGGCACGAAGTGAGTGATGCAGTGGCTGAGCATAGAAATAACGCCATCAGACCCTTTTTTGCCCCTTGTTTCATCATATACATAGAAGTACGACGATCTGTTAGATAGCTGATGTATATTGAAGGAATAGAAAGAAAGCTGCCGACAATAGTATGCATTATTTCATATTTCATATGGTTCATTTCCGTTTCTTATTATCCATATCTTTTCTTGAGGAACTTCTTCGAAACGATGCAATCTGGAACACCTGCAGTCGTCGCCGATCGTATGACTCGCAGTGTGGAATTTTTTTGTTACTTCATTTTTCTGTTACACTTCCTTCTTTTTTTAGGTGTATCAGTTACACGGCATAACTCGTTAAAACTAAAATAACTCATTATGGATGTGAAATGAGGAAAAACTTTAGAAAAATGCTATTAAACATTGTACAATTAAATAACCTAAAAGCACGCGGCGATGTTGCGTACATGAAAACTGCCGCACACCCTATGTCCGACAGGACAGCTGTCAGAATACTTACAAAAAAATTTGTTTCGATTTTCGATTAATATTTCCAGTCATCTCTATTGGCACAATGATTTTTTTTTTTTTTTTTGAGTATGCAGGTTTATAGGTTTCACCAACATTGCTAGATGGCGGTAATAATTCATTCTGAAATTGTGTGTGACAATGATATTTCTTTCCCCTTACCCTTCATGTATTATTGTTAACATAACGCTTTTTGCTAATGCTCGATTTTACTTCCCATCAAATATTCATACCGGGGGCTTACAATTGCATTATTGAAATCGATTCTTAATGAGTAAGGAATTAGTATTAGGCGCACGTGCGATGTTTGTTTCCTATCTATATCTGTGAAACGGTGCGAGATACAGCGAATACTCTTATAAACGAAAATGATCGTCTTGCGAAGCTCCACTAGAAACGCTTTTTGTTAACGCTTGATTTTAACATAACGCTTTTTGTTAACGCTCGATTTTACTACCCATCAAAAAATGTATGTATGTCAATAGTATTAGCAGAAAAAGTTGATTATGTTAAAAATTAAAATAATAATAAATAAAAGTTAATAATAATATACATACTCAATCTCACTTTTATTTGAATGCATGTAGTAATGCTATTAGTAGTAGTAGTAATAGAATTTAGACTTAATGTTTTGATTTAAAATATTTGATAAAATATACATCAAACTGCATGTATTTGTCGATTTAAAAATAATTACTAATCTATAGTTTAAGTTGACAGTGCAGACTAAATATATAGACATTTAAAAGTTTGCATTAGAACAATCCTACGCCTAGTAAAGCGACTCTGTCAACCGTTAATAATAATATGTCTTTCATCAATCTTTTACTAACATCTCATTACAAATATGACAATAATTATTCCTTAGATGTAGGTAATACTGAAATAAATAAAATATATAAATGTAATACTTAACTCTTAACTATCTTAGTTAAAACAAGCTACATTTCGACCGCGTCGTGGCTCCAACGGGCTTATATTGATAAACTATTAAAATGAGCGCTATTAGTATAGTGATTATTTTTATTGACTAATAGACAAGGATTTTTATAGGTTAAAAAAGCCGAAATAAAACAATTTATTTAGTCCAAAAATAAGATAATAAAAAAGTAACGAATCTACCTTCGTGGTGGCCCCACGAGCCTTTGAGTGTCTTAAATACACTGTAGAGCGATTAGCGACCTATGTCCGTCGATTAGCGAATTGGACTAGAATTATGGTGAGCTATTATGATAAAATTACTACAATAGAAATTTCTACTTAAAAAGAAGTTACGTAAATATTATCGTGTATAGGTCAAGTGGTTTTTCAAATCTAGGAAATAACTAATGTCATATTTGTAATCAGATGTTAGCGAAAAATTGATGCAAGATTATTAACGTTTGACAGAGTCGTCTTACTAGGCGTAGACCTTTTCTATTGAGACTTTTAAATATCTAGACATTAAGTCTGCACTGTCAACTTAAACCATAGGCTAGTAATTATTTTAAAATCGGCAAATAAATGCTTTTTAAATCGACCATAAATTATTTTTAAATCGGCAATAAATCTATTTATTTTCCCGTTTGGGCGCAGAAAATAAAAAAAAATCAATAGAGAAAATAAAATAGAACATCTAGAATTTAAATATTAAACTTGGCAGGGGGAACACCCAAGGGTATGTCAACCTTCAGCCCTTATGAATATTTTGTTGTATGTATATATGTATAATATTCATTGACCCCAGGCGACTTGTATATCATTGTAGGCGTCTCGTCGCGATCATAAACTTTTCTTTTCATTATTTCCCCCGTTTATTCCGTTTTAAGCTCTAAAAAGGCAACAACCGTAAATTTCTGACCGTGAATTTCGAAAATTTGTATAGCAGGTAACCCAACCATAGGTCGCACATACCCCAAAATTCATTTAAGCACTGCGCATTGGCCATAACTGTCGATTGGCGAAAGGATTTTTTAAAACGGACGAGTTTACTCGAATTATCATGCATAACATCCACCCATCCAGACCAAACACATTTTTATTGTTAAGTCTACCTTGGCAAACTAACGAAAGGTACTGAGAGGTGCGGAGAGCAGTAGTGCTAGCATTCCAGACCAGCGGCTTCGATAATTTTAATGTGGGTCCGATGGATCGAAGACGGTAGCTAAGGGTTAAATGCATTGAAAAGGTTAAAAACAATGTGTATAGCTATATGTACATATTAGAAAAGTTAAAACAATATTTGTACACATTGCTTTTCCGTCTTCGAAACTACCATTTTCGTCAGCACGTATTATCTGTCTCACCGTTCAGTAACAGCTCCTTGATATTCCCTTGTCGTCTATTAGTTTCCATGCAAACTATTCGGTACGTAATTAATCACTGGTGCAAATTGTAAATATCATTAATTTGACATTTTTTATATGATTGGCCCTACATTGACACCATTCATAAAATTGCGGCAATTTAGGACCACTATAGTTTCTTTATTGTTAGAGCAACTTAATAACATCGATGACTACGATATTTCTAACCGAAAGTCAAAATTATGAATTATATAGTTAGGAACTAGTTATAGTATTATAAACAAACTATTGCTTCACAATAAATATCCACGCCGTCAGTTACTCTTTCCTCTCAATCTTCGGCTTCCCACAGGTTGAGATAGTTTCCAACATTATCCATCGATCGATATCTAGGCATTTTCGGTCATTTCTGCAAGTACCTTATTAGGGATTTTTGAACCGACTTCAACAAAGTGCCGATTTTATTGTATTTTATTGGAAACGATAGATGATTTTTCAGAATAATTGATAGGATTGCTTCATTGAAAAAAAATACTTTAGAAGGAGCATGGTGAAATATAAAGGGGGGGTGGAATAAAATAAATATTTTCCAATATAATCATGTGATATATCAGAAGAAGCATGTTTTTATAAAAATAAATACGTATTATGGAGGCGATTAGGGGTAAAGGTAAAGAACATATTTTTAATTTTATTCATATCGATAAATACATTAAAAAATATGAAGGCTAAATATATTATAATTAATGTATCCCTAAAGAGATGACCTGTTAAGGAGGTTGGAGTGGTAGTGAAGGTGGGCGTGAAGGGTAAGTGGTGAGGGGGCTTTATATGAATGGTCTTGGACTTCACAGTATGTATATGATCTTTACTGCATAAACTGTAAGTATATGAAGGAATTTTCTCCATAAGTTTTAGACCTATTGCATCCCAAATATTTTATACTTTTAGAAAGGGGCGTCTATATAAGAGGTGAATTAAAAATATTTTACAATATTATACTTTTCATATCAAGTCTTTTTTTTAAAGTCTTTATACTCCTTGCGGTTATATTCTTTATACCCTTCGTTTATATACTACGTACCAGTCTTTATACCCTTCGTATATATTAAAAACTGTATCAAACAATACATAGAGCATAAAGTTAAATTTATTGTAATTAATAAGATAAACGAATTTACCGCGTGATAAGCATGCATTGAATTAATAGGCAATCATATTAAGCGTAGTTTTTCATCGAAAAAATATTTTCCATTAAAAGATAATATGTTAAAATAAGGATGGGAGGTTAAATAGAGAGGGAATGAAAAAGATACTAACAACAATAAATACTGTTATGAAAAATGAGTACGTTCATAATAACTCAAATAAAATAATGTTGATAGTCTTGTCGTTTTGAAAGGGCCAGGGTGACCTTGTTTGGCAACGTCTGCTTCTTCTTATTCTTCTTTTTCGTCTCCACTGCGAAGATTAGCTACCACTATCTTGCAAACTGCTGCTCGGAACTAGGATGTTATCTTCTCATGCCATTTTAATTTAATAAGACGTAAATTGCCAAACCCGGACATGCTTGACGTTTTTATCCTTGACACTCTCCACTTTGGATTTTTCCTTGAACGATAAGCTGCAGTGTGCTAAATTTCTCGATTCGCATTGTGTGTCCAAAATAATCGAGTTTCCGGGTATTTATAATATTTATTAGCACTGGATTCGTTTGAAGTACAGTGTCGTTTTGAACTGGATCAACCCACGATACTATAAGCATTATTTAATATAGCCACATTTCAAATACGTCTGTCTTTTTACATATATGCTGCAGAAAATCCATATTTCAGTATCATAAAATAGGACGGGAAGAAATAGCAATCAATAATGCGTAAGTGAAGTTGCAGAGAAAGTTTCTGGTACTTATTGGCATGGTTGTTATCTTCACAAGATTTATAATTCCAACATTCAAAACTCTGTCCACAAAGTGCCGACCATTCTTCGGCAGAGCTACTTTTTTAATGCCTCCCGATTTTTACTGGCTTAGTGTGTAGGCTTCCATACCATAGAAGAAGATGATGAATGTAAACCCTGCCAATCGTATTATGATGTGCATTGGAAGGTATCACATACTACGGGCGAACCCGCCGAACCTGGACGTTATAACGATAAATATAATTTTCTCGGCTAGAGATGAACGCACGGACTTTGTGGGCGAAGACGGTCCACTTATCCAGTTCCACCTCAGCCAGTGAAGTACTGGGAATTTACAAGTCCAGTGTGGCATCGTCGCACTCTCACCTCCAGATGTTGTCAGTTTTCTCCGACCTCCCGTCTGGTAACAGGTTCGAAGTCGCTTGCGCGGCCTTTTACCTTAAGTTCGGATACGGTGGTTGACGTGATAATCTACTTTAATTTTGATGTGCAGTGATAAATTAAGACTGCAGAGAAGTTCATCTTGGAAAAGGTAACTTGAGCAAGGTCAATTCGTATTTTAATTATTGACTGCAGTGTCACTGCTCAGTTAGGTACTATCCTAGATATGTATAATGTTTAAACTGTCCTAGAATTCCCACCAATTTTGTAAACAATATTCACCTTATTGAGTAGAGCCTGTAGATTTTCAGTGTGTTAATAGGAGTATAATTCGCATATCGTATATTATTGAACCTTAAATCTGCTGCGCTTATACCCCTCTTTTTGCTCTTTGTCCGATGGAAAATAATGTTTTATCCTATTATCTACGAGCTTTCATGTCCATCAAAATTTCTTGTATCTATTAATTATCCTATTTTTCTGCATGCTACTATGATTCCATAACCATAGTCGGTATATGTGCATACATCCGCGTTACCATAGACACCATATCACAACAAAGAAAAACAAGAGAACATCTGTTGTTTTCTAATGGTCAATACAACAGTGGCAGCACAACAAACTCGGCATCAAAAACCGATTTTTATCATACTCGCAACCGCATCACCGCTCAAATCTATAATTACCGAGTCGTTTGTCTTTTCCTACTTTATTTAACCCGCAAGATTCTTCAACAGTCCACATATCACCCCATAATTTACATATGGAGTTTAATGATCACCTACAGAGGAGAACTGCAGTAAAGCCGCCAAACCCCATATTAAGGTATTTACTTTTCACATTCACCCTTTATTGCACCATCAAGTGCAACTACTATTATTTCTTCTGAGTAGAATTTAAATGCAAGAGGAGGTAATCTTCCTTTCCTGATCCTCTTCATATAGCTTCCTCTACAATATGACATCTTCTATTTGACGGTATTATCTTTGATTTCACCGTTAATAGTGAAACTGAAGCAGCATCTATCATTTTGCTTTTTAGCCCGGCTGTTTGTAGTATTACATAGGACGGTTCATATAGTCTGATGCATGTTGTGCGTTTGTTTGTTTGATTGTCCGTCCGATGACTTCCCGTGGTCCGAACTTAACCAAATTTGTTAAGCAACCTCCCTGGGTGACCATCAGGTGGCAACAAATTCGGCCCGAGTCTCACAGGTGCTGCTGTGCTGCAGATTCATCCTGGTTTACTGGTCTGGAGAAGGATCTGACCACTAGGTAGAGCAAGCATAGCTTATGTGGTTATTTTTGGAATCGTGGTGATAAAATTCCCGATGTATATTGCTACTTTCTTGTTATTTTTCTATTACTTCGGCCACCCAAGTGGCCAAGTCTTGAAATCGTGCGCGAAAAATGTTAGTATGCATGATAACTCGACTAAACTGCGTACGATTCAGAAAAATATTTCGGTAATTGATAGTTATAGCTAATGCACAGAACCCAGTTAATTTTCGTGTATGTACGTCCTACGGTTTGTTTTTATTGTAATAAATAAAATAATACAATTAATTGATGTGTCAGTGGGCAAGAAATAAAGTATCAGGTGAAAATACGCGCTGCGGCTGTGCGTTTATATATGATTACGTCATTCGCCATGCCCCAGGAACCCGTGCGAGCGATACGCAGTACTGCATTCGGCATCGCCCGAGATGGCTTGGGGCGACTCATGTGACGCGAGCCCACGCCTCTTACGTCACTTCATATGAGCTCCTGATATCGACGCGGAGAAATGACTAGCCACGTGTTAGATAGATAAAATTGATAATGGAGATAGATGTTTTTTTTTTTAAATCGGACGTAGTTTACTCGAGTTATCGTGTATAGCAACATAACTTCGCAGGATTGTAAGAAGACTTGACCCCTTCGGGGGAGGGGGAGGGAGGAGAAGTAAATGTTTCAACTACGTATAAAATGTTATATAAATAGTTAGATAAAGGTTTAAACTTACGTATGAATAAAATATTTATCAAATAATCTCCATATCTTATGACAATGTAGGCGGAGGAATATCGATGAAAACGAGACAAAATGGCTTTATGTGTTTTATATTATTAAGCTTTTTTAAAATAACATATCCCTAAAAGATATTGTCATATTACTTTGGCCACCTAAGAGACCAAAAAAGCCACACGGGGCTAGGGACTATCAACCAAAGGTTTTGGAAAGCTTTTTCTCTCAGAGCAATTGAAGCGGAAGAATATTTGGGGCGTCATAAGATTTATCTCTAACGTAACATTTGAACCCCTCCCACACTGTAATTCCTCTTCATTGAGGGAGTCATTACAGAAGTGGTACAATGGATCTTTCGTGGTTTTCGCGCTCAGTTGAGGTAGTTATTTTAAACTACCTTGACCATCTTAATATATTATATACATACAAGAAAATAATCATATGGGCCGAAGTTTGACAAACCTTTGGATTTTCTTCCTGCCCCAGTTTAGATTTCAATTCAATTCAATTCGTTACAAATAGAAAAAGGCCAATAAATTTTTGATATGTTACTAGTAATAGAAATAGTCAAAAAAAAATTATATTAGCATTGTCAAATAGAAAAACAGTTAGTACCTACATTATAAATAGAAAATGCGTAGAAATTACACCACACAATATTAGAGACCGTTGACAATTCCTAACCTGAAGAAGCCAAATAACTTTTAACGTAATAATTAAATTTATGTGGTTTAACCACAAAAATATCTACATACGGCGCCATCGAAAGTAATCCATTCAAGTAGTGTGCCGCACAAATCAAACATTTCACTTTCTCACATTGGTGTGTGAGAACAGCTCCGCAAACAGATGATGCGATCAAGCGCAATGATAATTATCGGGAACAAACAAACTTACCTTAGATAGAAGACTAGGGTTGTCAGTTTAGCCTCGAATCAAAAAACATAGGCCGTGGTCAGCAATTCCCTTCTGAGAGAAGATAATTTTATTTTACCAACCACGCCCGGGGTAAAGGTAGTAGGATATAGAAACGGATAATATCCACGCTGTTTATTATATAAAAATCTTTAAAAACACTTTTGAATTTCCTCTAATATGAGGATATGAAGATCTTCATGTGGGTTCCAGATAACAACAATTATTTATATGTCACTTATAGCAATCGTGTTGTAGGTACAAGGTGCGAATGACCCGAACGTTATTAAAGTGTTTAGAGTGTCGTATCACACAATCCAGGATTTGGACAGTAAAACTCTCAAAAGAAGTCAGAAAGAGCTCTCAATTTATTGATTTTAGTTACTTTAGGCAGCAAATGTCTAAAGATAGAATAATCGTACATTAAGCGCGCAGACGACCTCGTATATATCATCACCGAACACTTATAATCAATTTCTGATTTCGAGATTGACTCCGTGCATACACTGCGACGATATCACGTTAAATGTGCTCGCAGGCCACAGAACTCCCAGTGGACACAGATAGATTTACATAATCAGATTAATTGTATGTGTCCTGCTACGGGCGAACCTGTCCACCCCGGAGAGTTTCAACGAACTATATCGCTATATAACCCCGAGGCGACGCACAGAGACTTGGGAAAGTAGACAAATCTACGTACCAAGCTCCTCCACTGCTCGTTAGAGTCCAAAGCCTTACGATGAGGTACAGGGAATTGCCACCCTGCGGGCAGCCTCACCCCCTAACTCCCAGATTTAGTCGGATTTCTCCGACCACCCGTCTGGTTGCAGGTTCGAGGTCGCTTGCGCGGTCCTCTATCTCAAGCGAGCGGCATTCCTTACTGGAATATCGCGGACGCGGGGCGTCCTTTACTAGGCATCTCACCTGAGATCGGGTAGCCCACGTATCTTTTCTAAGGATAAGCAACTTGAGGTACCTACTTACCCCCGCTTTCATAAGAAGCATACACTTCTAAACTTCTCCAGGTATTAGTCAGTGACAGCACGGCCGATTTGGCCTCCCCGTGCGCCAGTTGTCCAGATCAGCCCGAGTTTCAGTCCCAATATCCACTGCACAGCGGATTCACCGGGTTAGACCCTCTTCGCGAAGGCTCTTTGATAGGGGCTGCTCCGCGAGCTGGGCCGACCAAGTGCCATATAACGGCCATCATAGCCTAGAGCCATTCTGATCCAACGGAACCATTAAGAACCCGGAAAGGGCTCATCTGAGCCCTGACTCTGGTCTGCATGCATCCGCTATCAGGATGCATTTGCCTACAGCTATGACCACATAGACATCAACTGAGATGTTATGTCGACAGTCGGTTCAATGTTGGTTCACGTGAAAATTGATAAAGCCAAAAAAATGTTACTATTATTTGTAATCAGGATTGGAGGAGAGCCTCTTTTAGGTCGGGAGTGGTTTCGTAAAATTAATATTGACATACACCATAATACTGGCGATAAAATTCAACCCTCTGATCCGTTGGTCGTCCAACTTCATTGACGTGCTATTATTGATGGGCATGGGGATGATTTGTCAGCACGTGACTGACGACCGGAGGGGCACGTATGCACAAAGAACAGGACAACTCTCTTCTAAACTCCATGTGGGTAACGTTGGGATTTGCTGTCGTCATGCGGACCAGATCAGGTCATTGGCGACGTCGGCCGCCAGTAGCTTTAGTTTGAGATGGGCTTCACCTGGTGGAAAACCGGAAGTCGACGTTACGACAAACATCGACAATGCGGTCGGATCAACCCCATACATATATCTGATCGTGTTCTCAAACAAAACTCATTCGTACAATAATTAAATTTTGATTGATGAAATTACATGTAAACATTGGTAATTTATCTGGTTTTTGCATTCATATTACTTCGGCCACCCAAGTGGCCAAGTTTTGAAATCGTGCGCGATTTTTTTTAGTATGCACGATAACTGGAGTAAACTGCGTCCGAGTTAGAAAAATCTTTCGGCAATCGATAGTTATGGCTAATGCGTAGAGCCCAAGTAATTTTCAGCTATTTACGTCTTACGGTTTATTTTTTATTCTAATAATTAAAATAATACAATTAATTGATGTGTCACTGGGCGAGCGCTGAAGTATCAGGTGAACATATGCGATGCGGCAGTGCGTTTAGACATGATTACGTCATTGGCCACGCCCACGGGATCCCGCGCGCGAGTGTGACGCAACGCTGTAATCGGCATCGCCCGAGATGATTTGCGGGCGACTAGTGTGACACGAGCCCACGCCTCTAGCATCATTTCGTATGAGCGCCTAATATTGACGCAAAGAAATGACTAGCCATGTGTTAGATAGTAAAATTGATGATGGAGATAGATGGAGATTTTTTTAAATCGGACGTAGTTTACTCGAGGTATCGTGCATAGTAACAAAACCTTGCAAGATTGTAATAACCCACTTAATGAGGTCTATTCTCTAGGCACGTACGTCTGCTTTTTCGCGTATGATACGCGAATAAGCAGACGTACGCGTATTTTCTTTTCCTCTTATTGGTATTATGACACATATATGAAACGTCACGGTTCGGCAGCCGTGGGGTCAGCGGCAGTGGTTTGGAGGAATCAGAAGTTAAATGAATTTTTTGACAGCACAGCCGTGTATAGGCAGTAATACGAGTATAATCAGACGTACGCGTATAAGCAGGCGTGGTTAAAGAATTGGACCCAACATTTATAATAGTGGCAGTAAGCACTCTTATTATTTTTGAGCCATTTTCTTTAATATAAGAAATTTCCATCATTGCAAAATAAGGAAATTGTCCTAGGAATGCTTTCCTTCTCCTATGATATATAATTAATTTTCCTCATTTGTTTCTGATGTATATATAAATAAAAGCAACATCAATATAATTCGCAGGAGTATAAACATGTTTAACTGAAATAAAATAAATATACGTTAAAAAGGAGTTATTGATTGAAATCATCGAAAACGTCACCAATATTAAATTCGATGTTCAATTCCATATCGTAATATATAGGTACTCTGATCACTGACTCACTGACTGAATCTGTAACGCTGTGTAAGGCTGTGCGGCGGCGGGGTGGGAAAGGGGATTAGGAAGGTGGGAGGGGGTTAAAGACGTGAGGAAAGGGGAAGATGAAGGGGAGGATGAGTTTGAGGGAGGGGGGGCAGCGGGGGAGGGGCTGCGGGAGGGGCTGTAACGTTCGAAATTCGATCTATTTGAGGAGCGTCTCAGACGTGCAACCACCAATGAGTTTATTATACATGTCCTATAAAATAATGAGAAAAAGGTTTGATGCTAAAAATATGCCAGGATAATCTTGATGTTTCACGAGGAAGCTAATCATATATAATACATTAGTATGTTAATTCATAATAAATTTGTTTAGGGCACTTATTTTTTTGGACAGTTTTTGGTGGTATACTGTCATTTCTTTCTTACATATGCGAGAAAGAAGAGAAAAAGCTTGTTTTCAATTTTCTATTTTCTTTCCCAATGCACCAAGAAAAACACGATATATTTAACATATTAATGAGTACAATATTAGAATGATATAGTTTTCAATATCTCAAATAATAGACAACGTAGACAACAAAGAAGTGGCACAGTATGAACTATTTTCAACCAAGAACACATTGAGTTGGCTGTAAACAATCCTCTCTACTAATTTGTCAGCATTTTCCTTAAATTATCCCTTACTACTTCCACCCATCAATCGTTTATGGATTTTGTAAACTTGGTCTTGTTCTCTTAATTTTTTATTGATGCAGGAAGATTGTTGAATATTCTAGGGCCAATGAACGTGAACGGGCGCTGGCTACATGCTGTATACGTTCTCGGAAGTATCTTTCCAAGTTATTATCTTTCCAATTCGTTGTTGATTAATAGGGGCCATTTTAGCTTTAGCATATATTAGTGCAAGCCGAACATAAAGCTGTCTTACATCCAGAATATTGGACTCGATGAAAGATGATCTGAATGAAATCTATACGGCTTACGAGCGATTATTTTAAAAATACATGTTTGTCCTACTTCTAGAGAGTGGAGAGAGGACTTTGTGTAACCGCCCCATCCTATGCCATAACATAGTATTGACTTGCATAATGCGTAGTAGCTTGCATATTTTATAGTGTTCTCGGATCAACAATGTTCAAAATTCCCTGGATTCAATCAAAAATACCAAAATAATGGGTGTCTAATAATTGATTGTGAATAGAAAATGAACTCTGTTTGTTGTTATTATTACATGATCAAAGATTTAAAAGAATTATGGAGTCCAGTACATATGTACATATGTAGTTAAAATGTCTTACCTCAGTAATTGCGTATTCTAGTCAAGCAATCGATGGCAAATATTGTATATTTTAACAACGAACTCGCATTAAAAGAGAAAAGGGATAATTTTATTGTCTACATCGAATTTCCATAAAAAATGTCATTGTTTGAAATTTGATTTGCTTTATGGTATAATTAGATCAATAAAACATAATAGGAACCTATTGATTAAATGAAATATTAGATTTTCGATCTTTTTTAAATATTATAATTTTTGTGCACGCCAGCGTGTAGACCGTAATTGTGGCTTATGATCATAGTTATGTGAAGTTACGGTACCTAAAAACTAGTATAATTACAACTAAGGAATATTTTAAAATTGTGTTGTATTACAAAATAAGTGGGTAGCTATGTTTTACAATTTATTCATGTGTTTTTTTTTCATCCAATACCAATGTTCATGTATTCCAGTAAATTGGTCAGCATAACCGATGACTGCACGCCATTGGGGATGGCCCACCGTACGGTACTTCCAATTAATCTGTTATTAGCTATCAGAGGCTGACCAGAAACGCCGTCACAAACACCAGACTCTGATGTACTACTCAACGCGCATATATTCTTATATCATAAATGTTTCTACAAACTGAAGTAGTCGTAGCGAGATACAACTTCAGCGTCTACGAACTTTAAAAAATACTTGGGCTCCTTCCACTGGTCATCTCATTCTAGCCCACATCCAATGACCAGTACATTAGTGCCTGGGGGTGTCTCGCAATTGGCTAAATCTATCTTCTGCACACGATCGTTGAAAACTATGCTTGCGCTCACTTTCACAAAACCAAATCTGTTTTATTTTCGGATTTCCAGCCTTGGTGCATTATAAATTCTCTAACTTCTCAAAACCTTTCTCTCTCTTAGGTCGACCGTTCCCACGTACACTGTGTAGTTTATATTTTTGTAATAACAGTGAGCGACTGTTATTACAAAAATAGTAATAACAGTATAATCCACTTGCTATCCACTATAGTGACAGAACACCTCCTGTTATTAGAAACTTGGAGAAATGCGATGTAGGAAATAGCCCTGGAGATGCGTTCGCTCTGCCTATTAAGCGAGTGTGCTTTTTATTTTCTTTGTTTGCTTCTGATGTATATGTCATTGAAAGAATTATCAATATAAACACAGGGATTTATAAATTTTTTAACTAAAATCAATCTGATTATTCTGATCAATCTGAAATTAACTGAACCCTTTTCAATCTGGATTTCGCACGACTACTGCTCTAGTCCAAGTTATCGATGATGTTCGCCAAGCTATGGATAAACAACAATTAACTCTACTCGTCCTTTGAGATTTTGGTAGCGCATTTAATTCTGTAGATTACGACATACTTCTTGCCCGATTAGAATCACTTAATTTTTCACTCTCGGTGGTCAACTGGTTCACGTCGTTTCTTAAAGGTCGACGCCAGAGTATGAAGGGTAATAATAACCAAATCTCCCAAATTCTACCTTGAGTCGCCGGTGTACTACAAGGTAGCGTCTTATCATCGCTGCTCTTCTCTCTTTTATCCATTCCTTGTCTAATTCTCTCCATACAAAGTATCATCTTTATGCCGACGACGTCCAGATATATTCAAACTTCCAGTCAAAGGATATTGAAACAGCAATCGCTGCAATTAACACTGACCTATATATACCACATCGAGATGGTCTAAAGGCCACGGCTTGCTCCTAAATACTTCTAAAACACAAGCGATCATTATCGGTAGCAGTTTCTACACTTCGAGGATTGACTTGAGTCAGAGGATATCCCGATCCCCTGAAGAACCTTGGGGCCATTTCGACCAGAATATGTCCTGGAGGCACGATATTAGAGAGATGAGAGGAATGATCTTCTGCAGATTTCACTCACTGAAGAAATTTTAAAATTTTGTCGCGGAGAAAAGTAGAGAGATAATCTACCGATCTTTGCTTTTTTCACTCCTTCACTATGGCGACACCGCCTTCCTCGATATGACTGAAGAACTGGCCTCCAAGGTGGAAAGGTTACAGAACGTCTGTATTTGCTTCATTTATGACCTCAGAAAATATGAGCATATCACGGAATATCGATGTAGACTGCAGTGGATTACCACCAGGGAGTCGAGACAGGTGGAACTCTCTGCCTATTATATAAAATCCTCGCGAATGGCGTGCCGCTTTATCTCGTCGAAAGATTCACCGCTCTATCGGCGCACGGCCGTCCCTCAGATTAGAGAGCAATAACTTTTTATCCATCCCTGGTTACAGAAGCGACTTTATCCCACTCCTTCTCCGTGGAAGCTGCATGACTCTGGAATGCTTTACCGTATAATCTAAGAACAGCCCTCAGCATCACCACGTTTAAGGCCAGGCTCAAGGAGCACATATACCAAATATCGTAACGCAACCAATCCTCCTCCTCCCCCTCCTTCTCTTATCCATTTTTTTCCCTAGTCTCCTACCTTCCCTCTGCGTCTCTGTTATATTTTAATATTTATATATTTATTTAATTATTTTTTCCCCAAGTAAAGTTAATTTTATTAATTACTTTCTAGTAATACATACTAAATAGGTTAGCTGTTAGATATTGCCGCAATAAGCTAGTTTTTTTTAAAAAATAGTTTTATTATTATTATTATATTAGGCCATATATAAACAAGATCGCCGTATACTTAGGCCATACTGAAAGTTTCTAGATTCTGATACTTAAGCGTAATGCGACCTAAAACAGCGGACGTAAGTAGGGTTCTCAAGCTATCTACCCTTAGAAACGATATTTGGGCCACCCGATCTCGGGTGAGGTGCTGAGCAAAGGACGCCCGTATCCGCGATAATTCCAGTGAGGAATTGCCGCTTACTTGAGGTAGAAGTCGCGCAAGCGACTTTGAACCTGCAACGAGACGGGAAGTCGTAGGAATCCGACCAAATCTGGGAGCAAAAGTCTGCGAATCCCCAAAGGAAATACCGACTTTTCCGATTAATTCTTTCTTTCAGTTCATAACAGTATACCCAGCTTTCGTCTTCCGTTACGATATTATATACTGCTAATGATTGCCCTGCGTCGTATTTGTTATCGTTTTATCACACTATTTACACGTTGTCGTTTTTGAACTTCCGTTAACTCATCCGGTATCTATCCCAAACAAAGCTAAATATGTAGATAGTTAAAGATGACATAAATATCAAAACCAGGGATGGCATAACAACATTATCTGTGGAACGAAACACGGAATTCTCCTGTGTGGAACGGAACTTACACAATATAAATGCGTCATTGTCAATCGACAGGGTCCCGAACAGTTACTTTAACGTGTTAGTGTCGTGCCTCGAATTGATCATGGACAAATTCTCAAATTCCTTCAAGCAGATTGTTGTATGTGGGGATTTTAATATTAATATCCTAGAAAGCTCAGGCACTAGGAAGAAACTTCCTGTCTACATCCTGTCGCTTCTAACAGGGATCAATGGAGTTAAAACGACCTACATGGACAATATATTTTATAGAACTGCAAATTATTGCACTACTGATAATGTCATTATACCCATTTCTGACCATAATGCTCAAATTATCCATTTATAATCAAAATTGACGAATCGAAATAGTAAGGCAAGTAAGTGTGGAAAATCCAATTCGGTTTAAACTCTATTAACTCTTTCACTAGGCTCCTAGCAAAAGAATCCTTTATTACTGATTCATCCGACCCAAATTCTTACTACGATAATTTTCTGAGGGGTTTTAGTCGTCATTTTGAAGCATGCTTTCGTCCGAGACATAGGTCAGTGTTAACAAAGGGCGATAGATAATGATTTTGGATACGGTCTGGGGAAAGTCCAAATTTTGCAGGATAATTAAAATCAATACCCAAATCCATTACTTAAGAATGAATTGCATATGAATTGAAAACAAAAATATGCCAAAGCAGTAGTAATGACTAAAAACATGGCTATGGAAAAAGAATTTAAGCAGTCGAGTAATAAAATCAAAACTATTTGAACTATTATCAATAGAGAGAAAAGAAATATTTCAAGTAAGGCAAATAAAATTAACCTATTCAATCGTTTCACAGTGGCTCAAAAGTCTATCATTCTACAGAAACGGCAAATATACTCAACAAGCATTTTATAAATGACGTTAAACACATGACAAATTCATCTAGTTGACAAGCTGACCCTCTTAAATGATTGTAGGTGAGGTACCAACATCAATACTGCTGCATCCTATAACTTCTATGGAATTGAAAGTCAATGACATTCAAACAAAACATCAAAGTATATTTGGACATACTCTAATAAATTAATAAAGTATATAACACCAGCGATTTCCAACACCCTGAGGCCAATTTTTAATAATTGTATGAAACAAGGTGTTCCGAAATCTAATGATAATGCAAAATATTATATTTTTAAAATATTAAACAAAACTCCTGAAAAATTACAGGCCAATTTTACTGATCCCAGCTTTCTCGAAAATTTTAGAAAACAATATGTATATAATGGACTAT
>JAOPUG010000007.1:10560162-10571489 GCA_027564375.1 Micropterix facetella | reverse complement strand
ATACAAACATACAAGAAAACAATCATATGGGCCGAAGTTTGACAAACCCTTGGGTTTTCCCCTTGCCCCAGTTTAATAATGAATTTCTGGGTTATCTATGTCGGATATATTGCCATCTCGTAGCATCCACCCTATTCAATAATACCGTATTTTTAGTGTTCTAGGTTCAATAATAGTACTAAGTTCTTTATAAAAATATACAAGGTTCAATAATAGTACTCTTTGATTTGCTCACTGCAACGCAGATTATCGTCTATCTTGACCCTTAGGTATTTTAATGCGGTTACCTTGTGGAAAGATTGACACGTTTACTGATTATTTCTGTTACATTTGTTTATTTTAATGGCTAGGCGATCAGATCAGATGTCCCGTTTTAGCAATAAATTTAGTTTTGTCAGCATTTAGTGTAAGTACTGAAGGATTTAGCCATTTTTGTATCCATGCCATTCCTTCACTGGCATTGTAGAAAACTTATATTTACAGTTTTTCCTTTAAATACGACCACCGCATCGTCTGCATATGTGCCCAAGGGATATTTGACGTGTAATTAATATAGCATAGGAAGAAAATTGGTCCCAAAATAATACCCTGCGGTACTCCATACGACATAATTTCAACAGCACTATTGTAACATTCGATTGTGGTAATCTGTTTTTGGCCTTTGATATAGTTTCAAACCAATTTAGGCCAGTAGATTCTTTACCAATATTTTTTAGCCTCGAGAATAAAATATCATGAAAAGCGGTATCTAACGCATAGTCCAAAAATATAGATATACATTTGTCTCCTTTATCTAACGTTTTCGTGACTTGTTGAGTTAGTTTAGCAATAGCATCAGCTATCCCCAATATTTTACGAAAACCAAACTGATTGTTTGTTAAAATATTATTTTTATATCAACCGGTCCATTAGCCTCATGTTTGCATTTTTTTTATAATTTTGACAGATTGTTTAATAACATTATGGGTCGATATATAACTTATGCGTTCATAAAACATCTTTATGGTTGCACCATATTTTTGGTCAAATGGCTTTGTACTAGGATTGCCAGCTAGTTTTGAGGAGACAGCCCTTCATAAAGTTACTTCCTTAACTTAGTTACTCAACGAACAAATATCTCAAAATCCCACCCACGTCTAATCCTTCGCTCCGTCGGCTTAGGCTCTAGAATACATTTTTAATTTCTTTTTTTTACCGCTAAAGGAGAGTCGGCTTCAATTGAAACTCCTTCGTGGAAATTAAGCCTCCTTTAATATTACACGAGGGATCTACTGGCTCTCATTAATCTCAGCCTGAGGAAGAGAACGGTTTCATTTTAATTGTCCCGGAAGACATGCTCCTTAGTTAAGTAATTACCCACCTGGCAAAACTGAGCAGGTTACTGAATATTTGATAAATTGATGTATCATTATGAGCCATAGAGTTCTGGTTAATGAAGTATATAATATGTAATTAGGTCCTTACCTATTTAATTGTCATTTTGTCACACTGATCACTTTGAACTTGGATAACTTCGGTATGCGTTTGTTTGTTTGTTTGTCCCTCAGAAGACTTGATTTTCAACAAATTTGGTATGCTGCCTCCCCGGGTGATCGTAATTACCACCAGGTGCAGAAAATTCCATTCGAGTCCCGCAGGTGCTACTGCAGGAGCATCGTTTACTTGGCCTAGAGGAGGATCTGATCAATAACGTATTTGGACTTTTTGGAATCGTGGTGACGAGAGAAACTTGTTGGAATAGATTTTACGCCATTTTATGTGTTACCATGGAAAATTGAAAATTTAAGGTTATTTTCTTATATAAGCTAGCTCCGTTGCCAGTATTTTCCGATGGGGCTTCTAGCTACCTGGTACAACTGTTAACCCATACTTGGCCAAAAAAACTACTAACAATGATTGATAAGCTTCTGATTAGAAGTCAGAGCCTGGTCGATTGCTGTTCGCTACTGCTTCTGCACGACGTCAAATAGATGCAAATTTGAAGGAATTCCGACTGAAGAATCTTCCACGCCACCGTTCTCGCCAGACTTTCATTTTTTTCGAACTTTGGATATTTTTTTGATCGAAAAAAAATCAACAGTTCCATGAGTTCTACATCAGAGGCATTAACCAATATCTATTAAATAATATCAAAATTGTATAGATAATAGGGCAAGATACAAGATAAATATATATTTTTCATAAAGTTTCTTTGATCTCTGATTTGTCTTATAAAATTGCAATTTCGTAAGTAAGAACCTGATGCATTGTAAATTCTAGTGGTAATCATTCACAGCTTCCTCATTTTGAAGTTACTGATATTGCCATATTGAAACTCGTGAAGCTGTAATTGCATATCTGCTGAGTATTTATCAATAAAGCGGACAATATTGAAGTCATTACAAGTAAAAGAATAACGGATTTTATTGGGTGAAGTTTGTAGGACACAAAGATTCAGTGATATTACAACCGCCACCGTTTCGGGTAGAGAGTTGTAGCTTGTCCATTGCTACGGGCGAGCCCGCCATCCCCGGATGGTGTAATGGCTGTTGCTATCTTGTCACTCTGAATGAGTCGCAAAGAGGTTGAGACGGAGACAATCTACTGACTCCGCTTCGTTACAAGCCTGGCAGAGGAAAACCCCCAACCCGTGAAGCATTGTTTCGACACAAATTAGGACGAATTTATCCATCTTCTAGACTGATTGCAATTCAAATTTGCTGTTGCGGCACTAGTATACCCAATCTGCGGATATCTACCATGAGTTAGCTGTAAATTCGTTATGGGCCCGTGATCGGATGGGTCGTTTCCAAGGATAGGCGATATCATGTCCTAATCAACGCCCGCTATCGATCTTAAATTTGACTTGCAGTTATAGCTGAAAATACATAGAGTTTATTAAATCATAGTAGTAGACCTAGGTATATTTCATTGATTAAATTACTTAATTTGATGCCACCGGATGGGAAGTCAGAAAGTAAAGAATTGAAAAATCGAATACCGTTTTATTTTTTTATTGTTTTATTATTGGGCATTATTTGCTAGGTTTAAAGCTGAGTTTGGAATAATTATACACTGTGCTTCTACAAAGACTGCCTTAAATTTCGAAAATGCCTGCTGAGATGAAATTGAGATTTTTTTTTTTTCGGTTTAATTTTTTTGAAGTTAGGAGATTTTTAATGGCAGAAGATTAATCTAACTGAAATACTGAGTTGCCAGTAATCTACAAATGTTTTAGGTTTAGGCCTTCATTACGAAGGAAAGCATTGTTTATATTCAACTTTCGGATTGTCAGAAATTTTTTCTCCCTATAGTCTAAACCAAAATAAAATTAAATGGTTTTCATCCCTGTTTTTGTGTAAATAATCTCCTGTATTTAAAATTGTCTTGATATTTAAAAATCTTTTTTCAGGAAAACTTTCAAAATCCAAAAAATAATCACTTTTCCTTATTACTAAGTCTCGCGAATGATTTCCTAAATTAAGACCGGTTTTGCAAAGCACAGTATACAGGTTAAGCGTCAACAATCTACCTCAAGCGCTGCATCATCTTGTACCATGACAATGGTGCCTATTCTTCAACCACGCCTGCTTATACGCGTACGTCCGCTTATACGAGTATGATTGCCTATACACGGTTGTGTTGTCAAAAAAATAATTTCACTTCTGATTCCTCAAAACCACTGCTGGGGACCCTACGGCTGCAGAAATGTAACGTTTCACATACGTGTCATAATACCAATACGAGAAAAAGAAAATACGCGTATGTCTGCTTTTTCGCGTACCATGCGCGAAAAAACAGGCGTAGGTGCCTAGAGAATAGGCCTGAATGCCAGCTCTCACACGGCTAGACAGACAGACTATCAAAAATATGAAAAACATAATTCCGAGGTCACCACGGAGGATTGAAATAAATGGTATGAAAATTATACGCATTAAAATTGTTTAAACGCTCACGGAAATTTTCTTGAGACACAATAAATAGATTTTTCAATAATTCATTATTTTTTTCCTTATTCATTCCGGAAACTTGCAGTGTTGCTCTTGTATATGGGAGTTAGTGTAGATTTTATTTGATGGAAATATTGAGGAATTCGAACAAAATAATATACTCTAAGTAATATCTTAATAATTGCGCTATTTGATCAAATCAAATAAATTATTATTATAAGCTCTAAAATAGTTTATTTATTGTAATAATGCAAATTTGTGAGTAAACAATTTCAGAATGTAGGTTCTATTAAAGTTTTAAATAGTTTAAATAAATATAAATTAAATAGTTGTCTAACAATGATGATTCTCCAAAGCAACCAATTTTCCTAAAAAAAAAGGAAGCGATCATCCGCCTCGCCACTTTGGTTGGGTTGGGTTCTGCGCGTCATCTTGAAAGACCCAATTAGTCGACAGCTATTTTGTTTCGGAGTTGTAGTCAGAAATCCATATTGCTACACTTGTTACTATATTTCACGCCAAATTTGATGCAATTTGGCTGACACTGCTAAGCGTGGCATTGCACCAAGTGACGCGTTCCGTTATTTTAACCTCAGTTAAATTTTGTTCCAACGCGAGCACAGCATTCTCATAGCACAATTCTTATATAGCATTGAAATACCTTACTCACGATGTACCTAAGGATGCCAACATCTCTTGTTAGGTCACATGCCTGTGTGTTTTATCATATGGCACAGATAATCGTTGTTTTAGATGTTGATATTGGTGGACGGGCGACTTTTATGAATTTAGTCACTGAGATTGAACGACCTTATTTAAATTCTGCAAACCAGCTATACATTATCGCCTTACTTGGTGCGTCATCGCCAAAAGCGGTTTCAAGTCGAGAGAGGCCTTGGTGAACTGTCAAATTACATCTAAAATCGAAGAAAATCATACAGAAAAAAAAATCACGAATTAAATCCATCGTAATGCAGACAGACGCCATAATGAAAAAATAATTTACAAATGAAACAAACATTACCCTAGAGCCACAGAATTTCATGTTTAAATGTTGTAATTATTTTTTGAAATTGTTGATATAAGGGGCAACTTTTAGTTTTATTTATTTTTTCGTATTCCACTTTTTTTTTCAAATGAAATCTGTATTCCTCGTATATTTAGAAATTGTCTCTGAATAATGTTGACAAACATTTTTATTAAATTATCATATACCTTACTATGTAACTCTTTCTGAGCAAGAAAGTTGCTTAGTCCTAAATATATTCCATTAGTTTTCATGCACATAGACAATCCATCCATTAACGGGATTTGAAACAATATTGTGTAGTTCTTCCATATCTATTTTATGCCATTCCCAGGTAAGTGCTTACTTTCAACTTATTCAAGCTTCTGTGCCATGTAGCCTCTAAAATTGACCATACATTCTAGCCCATGAAATTCAGGTCGAGCCAGTAGTATGGCCATTCTTCAAAGCTGATGAAATCAGAAAAAATATCTTTGCACCACTGTTGACCACTTAAGACCTAAATAGAGTGAGTTTTGTTGAAATATCCAAGCTCATTACCCAAATGCTCCTGGCTCCAAGGATCAACCATAGCTTCGAAAATTCTAATTTGGTATACGTTTTGGTTTATTTTGACACACTTTTAATAAAAAACAAGGGGAGTTTTGTATGTATCGCAAATTTCATCCCAAACCTTAACAGATTTACTGTTTTGGCGATGAAGAGAGACTACATGAGATTTTGGGCGATCAGCAGCCCATATTCTATAATTTTGTTGATTTTGGGATTGTTTAATAAAATGAAATCATCAGTAAATAAGATATTTCTCCAGTGTTCATAATTGGCGGGTCTTTTAAGGAAACAACATTCTTCGAGTAGAAAATCTATATCTTTGTCCTCCAAAGTTTGTATGCCATCAGATTGAGGTCAGATTCGACTATGCGTTACACCACAGAGCGACGTATCAGCTAATTTTGAACTAAGTTTCTCACAATATTATGTGATATATGTGCATATATCACATAATATTGTGATATATGCATTATGTGCAACCTTATTTAGATATTGTGTCGATTGCTAGACGTCCTAACAATATTTTTTATTCATTCTTGGAACGGTCCTCGCTGTGTCCAAGCTCATTGTATCGTCTAATAGCTGAAGAAACAAACTGACAACAGACGCCAGGAATATGAACTATCTCACTCTCTCACATTGTCTTTTTCGGCTTCATATAATCCTATACAGCTCGCTGCGTAGACATAGCGAAAATACCTAATTTTAAATAATATAAAAATAATATAAAAATAATACACAAAACAAAATTCAACTCACCCCATTTTATTATAGATTTTTTAACTTTTTTTTTTCCAAGCTTTGCATTGCATTTTTATTTTGTCAACGTTCTAGAATTGCTTATATTTGGTAGCTTAACCTCTTGCCTTTATGGTTATGTATTGCAATCATCAATACTTGCTATTCTTCACAATTTGTGTTAGGCCGAATCAGTTCGCGACTCGACGTGATGCTAGGCCGGCCCGGCGGGTAGCAAGTGCAAAGTGGGCAGCAAAGGTTTCTCTAATCCCCCAAGATGCTGTTGTTATAGTATCACGGGTGATGAAGGTATCTTTCTTGAGAAGTATATTTCTTTTTTTATATTAATTTATGTTACTGTTTACATTTATCTATTATGATGCTTGTTCCTATGTATGATGCTAAATTTTCTCTTTCTTGTGGCCAAGCAAACCTAACCCATTAGATTGGCCATACATTGCAATCCCAAGGTCGGAGTTTGCATAAATCCACCGCAATCCACGTCCATTCATAAAAGCACTGGCGAATCACTGAAGTACTGTTACCTACACATTTCCCTGGTCTAATATTCACAAGGAGCGAAAATGAAATAGCGCCCGAAGGCTTATATGAGGGGATTTGCAGAATGCATTGGCTGCCTGCGCATGACGTGTGTCCAGATACAAGGCGGCCCACACAAATGGAAAACTAGAATTTACAATCTGTACGTACATACGAAAGAGCGGGGGCAAGCAGTGACCGGCGGTTAATAACGCTGCGAATGAAAGTTGACCGTTGACCCAGATAGTGAAAGCGGCGCGAAAACGCCGGAGAGAACAACGGGTGGTATTGATGTAAACAACTCAGGTGTGTATTGGTGCTTTGAGCCGGATTTTAGAAATGAAAACTCGAAATGGTTAAAGTAGGCCTTACGTAATTAAGAAAAAAAACTAAAATACCTCTGCTCTAGAACTCTCGTGGGCAAGGATGCTTTTAAGATATCAAATAAGTGGTCCAAAAACAAATTTCAGTCTCAATTTTAGTGTAATTGGATTTCTCAGTTGTTATTGTTCTCTATCACCATCTTCCAGGATTAGTCGCAAATCACATTAAACAAGAATATAATGGAGAAACTGAATGTAACATTTCCAACGTCCTCCGACAGACACTCCTTCTGAGGCCCAGTTCGCCGAACTTATGATGCCTAATTTAATATGAGACGCGATCATTAGTCAGGCAGTCTTAAATTAATTGGAGCAGGTCAGAGCAGAAGTTTTCGTGCGATGAACCATAGGTAGTTACAGACTGGCGCCATTAATTTTACGCTCAAATTGATATGGTTTTAGGAAAAGAAAAGGCGACGGGTTAATAAAATTTAAGTGCAAGTCAGTCACGCTTTCTAGAGGGAAACATACTTTTTGAAGCAATAGCGAGCCTTCGATAGTTATTTGAGATTCTCGCCGTCAGCAAGCAACTTATTTGATACGTATTTATGTAGATTGGATTAGATCATATCACCCCAGTTTAGGTGTCAATGCTACGGGCGAAGCCGCCGCCTTGAGATGTTATAACGAACTTAATCATTTTGTCACTCTGATACGAATACAAGGACTTGTGAACAATAACAACCTATTTATCCAACTCTGCCATCAGCCCGTAAGCAAACTCCTTGCTGCGAGGCACTAAGAATTTTCAAATCATTGAGCTATCCTCGCCCCTTTATTACCAGATTTGGACCAATTTCTTCATTATCCCGTCTGGTCACGAGTTTGTTGTCGTTTGCATGGTTCTCCCCGATATTGGCCGAATTCGTAACACAAATTTATCGCGGATCGGAGAAATTTGGATAGACGACATTAGATTAATGCTTCCTCCGCCGTGATAGGAAATGTACATTTTCATACTCCTTCAGTTATTCGCCGATTGAGCAGCATGGCCGGTAAACCGGCCCGTGTCAACCGTCCAGGCCTGCCCGAGGTTGTCTCCCAGATCAGCCACTATGCGCAATTGCGCATAGCGGATTCATCGGTTTAGTCCCTCGTCGGGGAGGCTGCCGGTGATAGTCGACCGTGTAGACAAATTGGGCGTATGACCCCCTCCGATACCAACCTATCCAAGAATCACCCTGACCCAATCCACCGATATACCGGGAGTATATTATGAGTGTGACATTGGAACGCCTGAGTTACAACATGTCGCCTCAATAAATTGAGAAATAAAATTAAAAAAGACAGAGGTGTCATGGGACATATGACAGGAGCGAAGCTCTTAACTAATTCTGACATCTATCGGGCGTGCCAAGCACTGATTATAGAGGTTTCTACACTAGTTTCGCTATAGTACGCGAAAGAGAGAGAGAGCGAGGGGGGGTAGCAGCAATAGTAAGCGAAGATCGTCGACTGAAGCGGGAACTTAAGCAGCAGGGCGGATCAGGACGGTCTGGGTTTCCGCTTCGTAGTTTCCAGGACGCGGTTTCCGGAGTGAGTTTAGAAAAAGCAATTTCATGTGAACAACGGGCATGCGCTTCGCGCTACTACCGAGTAATTACTGGCGGCCACCGCCAAACTCCGCATATTTATATACGAATAAAAAGAACGTGCGTGAAAAGCCTGGAAATACGGGCGAAATTCTCTATTTTTCCGCAATTCAACAGCAGCGCGTCGGGCATGAAAAAGCAAATTTCAGAGGGGGAAAGATTATATTTTGATCTTTCTTGCACATAATTGGTTTTGTTTTGAGTTGCAATCGGAAGCATTATTAATATCAAATATATTGAATAATCATGAACTGGCCGATGATTGGTTTTACCGTAGTTAACCTATGGATTAATATCTGATTTTCAGTTAGGTGTGTAAATTACTGATAGCCTAATTACCACAAAAGAATAAATCTAGTCCACTAAATTAGACACACATTTTTTAAAATGTTTTCTTAATTGAGATCATTCTTACTTTAATATTAAAATAGATTTATACATTTATGATAAATGAAGAAATTAAAAACGAAGATACAATGATGCAAACTAACATTATTGTGCTAAACTTTGGGCTATGTAATTAGAATAAACCTTAAAAATAAAACAATAAACGGTACTTTCGAGTAATTACTACTTAGCCATTATTCCTGTTATTTTTCTATTCTGATTCAAAAACAATAACTCCGCTGGTGCCTTACACAAAACCACGATATTATAATTTGATTGAAATAAATTTATCTAAGAGCTTCTGCGACTGGCGAGCATTAACGGGTACGAGATTTTCAATTATTGTACCTTTTTTACGACCTTTCAGCGTAGCAGAAGCTCTCAACTTTTTTCATACTCACTGAAAATTTTCGGTAAAAGGCGATAGCTTTAAATTCTGATTTATCAACGTAGGTTTTATAATACTTCACCCTTTACCGTTACGTATATGTTACCGCTACCATTAGATATACATATAAATATATAAATAATGTATATATATAAATTCCAAAATAGGGGATCGTAAGCATCATTTTTTGATAGATCTCTTTTCCTATTTTCATTCAAACTTTTCTTTCACATCGACAACATATACATTTCTTTTGGAATTTTCTATTTATCAAAATCGTATACATTTTTTATTTTTGCTGTGTGACTATCGCGATCACCGCCAGCATTGACAATAGTGATCGTAAAATAATAATTTGCCCTAATAATGAACTACTTCATATTCCTTTATTGTTTTATTAAAGCATATTTGGCATTTGTGATATATTTAGCATCTGCGTCTTCCAGATATAGACTAATTTCAAATAATGCAGTTATTATTATGGGTACTCAATTTCGTAGTTTTTTTTATTTCCGCGAAAGTTAAATAATTGAATGTAACAAGTCGACTAATTAAAAAAGCATCCTTAATGACCGGAATTATTGGTAATTGTAATATCTTTTGTAGATCTGTAGATAAAACTTTGTTTTCTTTTGATTGTCCAGTATTTCCATTATTTGCATATTTTATAAATGTTAAGTTCAATTCATGTCTTGATTAAATCAGTTGGGATATATCAATAGTGTCCCAGTAGTTCAAGGTTATAACGAGACAATTTAAGGTAGAAATCTACAAAGATGTTCCATTTACAAAATTTGCGTCACCGTTATGAAGATTACAAAATTATTGGTCTAGGAACATTACGGAATTAATAATCATAATAATAGTTTTATTAATTCTAAATTGTCGTCAAACGTACGTCGATTCAACGAGAAGGAATATTTTAAACGTTTAAAATTGATGTCATTCTATAATAATATAAAACACAATATCAGAAATAAAGTACATAAAAAGGCAACGAGAAATAATACACAAATATAATCACAGCCTTATAGTTGAAAATCATAATCAAGTAAATAGTAACATAATTAAAGCAAGAAAAAATATACACATTCGAAAACTGAATCACATAAAATAATAACCTGAAAATATTAATACTGTCATTAGCGATTAAAATATTGATATTTTAGTAAGAAATTATCATATATATAGTTTTGGGAATTTATATCTCTGTGTTCACAGACTCCCAAGTTAAACGGCTCAACCGATTGACTGGAAATTTCAAACATATACTCCTGAGAGGTCAAGTAATCGGTATGGTTATATAAAAAAAATACTTTTAGTGCCAGGAAGTTCCTCTGGAGTGAAACAATTTCACAGCTAGGCAAACCTCGACGCCGCTTAACGGCAGCCAATCGTAATTTCAAACAGGGTTCGGTTTTCGGCTAAAAGCGGCCACGTTACTACTTAGTTATCAGCTTCGCTGTTAGATGGCGTTATCTTGACATCACGGGTTCGATAATCGATAAAAGTCAAATTTAAATATCTCTTTTTTTAATTAATTAAATTCAATTAAATATCTCTTATTCATGACAGACATATTAATACATATTAAAACACTTTTTTTCGTGGCATTGATGTGCCCTGTGGGCACGGGTTAAATACTATAATGATAAGAATTAGGTATTACTTTGGACATAATAATAATACATTTGGGTGTGTCAACTACTACGAACGAACATGTTCGACTCGTCCACCCCGGAGCGTTTTAACGATATGTTCGTTCTATCACCCCGAGGCGAAACGCAGAGA
>JAOPUG010000007.1:10419743-10430793 GCA_027564375.1 Micropterix facetella | reverse complement strand
TGCCAAACCAAACTAAACATAAATCACTTGACAGCTGACAAAATGGCCGCCAGTTAAAAAAGTGTTACCAACTTAAAGTTCTATACCTCTATAAAAACACCCTTTATATCCTGGTTTACTTACCCTAGAGGAGGATCTGACCAATAGATAGAGCGAGCAATGCGTATATGGGTATTTTTGGAATAGTGGTGACAAATTAAATGGAAAAAGTACGCCAAATGTACGAAAAACAAAGTACGCGCGACACGCCATAGTGCAAAGCGTGCGCGACTGAGCTTGTCGCAGAACTTATCAATTTGATTATCTCAACGTAGTGTGAAATCCAGAGTAAACCGATGAATTTAATGCTTGTCACTGGCAAAACTTATTAACCATCAACTTACATTCAAATGAGAGTTAGAAACGTTTCGGAGACAAAATGTTATAATATGCTCCTAATCGATGTTGACAAAGAATCCGTTTAGAGAAAACTACACAAAAAGATCTTTGGTAGCACGGAAGATTGAGACTTCCAGTTCCGATTAGGAAAATGCATCGACGACGACACTGTTGTCATTGGCGTACGTGAAGAGCTAACCTACCTTTAGAAAAGTAGGTAGATCATTTACGGAAACAAGGAATATAAAGTTCCCCGAGGCAGAACCATTATGAAACGCCAACCGACGCAATGCCCCACAGCGGGCTGATAATCACATTGCATAGGCATTTAAATTTTATTTTTAACTGTTGTTATTTTGCTTGGGTTTGCTTTGGAAAACCTAGATATATGCATGTGCTTTGGAAGAGTACATGTATAAAACATCATTGCAAACGACTAATGTAGATTTTTTTCTTGAAAAATGTGTATGAAGTTGACGTTAAAATTGGCGATAACTCAGCTATCGCACAATTGTCCTTTGTTTCCTAGTGTGATTTTTTTTGGGATTTGTTGGCATACTCCTTAATCCGAGTACTAGTGCATTTTAGAGTGAATCACATGCAGAAAAAAATGTGAGATTTATAGTAAGTCTCGTGTTGGACTGGGAGAATATGACGACAGATCAGGACAGGTTAAAGAAATGAGAGGTAACACATCCCGTACAACCCCTTCAGTACCATCTATCATCTAGGCTGTTTTGTCCCGAAATATTTTCTGATATATCGGCAGTAGTGATTAATGTTTATTCATCTGGAAATTTGTGAAACATATTTGCAAAAATATCCACTTTTCAATGATTTTGTGCAACATTACACTCCTTCCTAATGAATTTTGCAAAATGATTATTAAATTTACTTAAGCCACACTGAAAGCTTCTGGATTCTGATATTTATATTGTATTTACTGTTTTTCAAATATTCTTCCTGACAATTTATACACTTGTTCATTCTTTGTAACCATTGGGAAAAACAGCTGGCCCAGTCTTCTTTAAAGGTATCCTCAATAGCTTTTCAGAACTCTATCGCCGCCGCTTCTGGGCACGTGAACTGTATACCTCGAAGTTTATCCTTAATTTTTGGGGGAAAATAGAAATCGCAGGGAGCAAGGTCCGAACTGTATGAGGGATGACTAATGGGCCTGTGCAGCTCAGGCCTGTTGTCCAGCTCTGTTATCATTGGTCAACCCGACTCACGGCTCAACCCTCATCCAGCAGCCTCTCCGAGGGACTAATCTGGTGAAAGTGGTGAAACCGATGTGTGGCGGATCTGCGGGAACACCTCGGGCGGCCCTGGATGATTGATGCAATGGTTGTATTACCGGCCTTTGCTCAATCGACGGATAGCCGGGGGTTCTGATTGCATATGCTTTCTATAGATTGGGGGTAGATATTTACCTTTAATGTCTATCCTTAGAAACGATCCGTTCGCCATCCAATCTCGGGTCACGTTTGCCGAATAAAGGACGCCTCGGATCCACGACAAATTCGGTACAAATTGATGCTTTAAAGGTAGCGCCCTCGAACCTGTAACCAGACGGGTGGTCGGAGAAATCTGACCAAATCTGGGAGTGAGGGCATAGGTCTTGAAAATTTCCAGTGCCACGCGATAAGAAGTTGGACTTTCACGGGCCGTGGCGGAACGGGAGACGTAGATTGTTTCGTCACAATATCTGCGTCCGTTCATCTCGGGGTGATATAACGATGAAGTTCATTGAAACATCCCGGGGATAGCGGGTTCGCCCGTGGCTTTGACACTCTCCAGCGTCGTCAGTTCCACATTTAAAGTCTTCAAAAACGCCGTTGTCATCTTAACAGGGTGAGCGAATGCATGCGATGGATTACTAATCTGTTGCGAGGACGCTTTTCACGACTTTTTCCTAAAACACTGGACAAACAAATGTTAATGTGCCAATATGCAGTGACTGTTTTTTGGTTTTCAAGTGAATTGTCGTGTAATATCCCGTATTGGTAAAAAAAGAGCAACCATCATTTTACCAGTGTTTTGAACTTTCTTGGCTTTCGTCAGCAAATCCTCCAAAGGAAAGACCCACCTCGGCCATTGACCCTTTCTTTTAGGGCCGTAAAAGTACACCCTAGCTTTCATCTTCTGTTACGATATCATATACCGCTATTGATGTCCCTTCGTCAGACGTAAAAAATAAAATGTATTCTACAGCCAAAGAGTTCAATTTTCAAAACTAGGTATTACTTTTTAATATTTTTAACGCAAGTGGATAATTCCAGAAACTTTCAGTATGGTTCACATATATGAAATGTTGCATCATCCCACAGCTGATAAATACTCCTTATGGGAGTGCGAGCGTATTCCAATAAAGAGTTGTTTATTGTTAGCTACTTGGATTCCAGCGACATCGACGACGTGCAAAGCGACGTCCTACACCTGGATATTTGGGACCATGATGACGAGAGTTCCGTTCTGGATGCCGTCTCCAGACTGAACGAGGTCAGGGGCGTCCGAGGACTGGGGCGATTCTTCAAGCAAGTCTGTCAGAGCGCCAGGCAGGGAAGCCAGGACGACTTCTTAGGTCAGTACTTTCTGCTTTTTTCTGTATTGGGAGATGGTATATAGACGATTCTTAAAATAAAAGGCATTTACTTCGCTCCATATATAATTATTGGCTATGGAGAGTACCACTTTGAGATTTGTATCCGGTTTAAAACATTACAAAAGAATAATTCTGTTGATATTTATATCTTTAAGAAATGACTCCAAAAACTAGCATAAATTCATTCTATGCAGGTTGTGTCAATATTCCAATCCGGGAGATCCCCTCGACAGGACTGGAAGGTTGGTTTCGCTTGGAGGCCAGGTCTCAACGTTCAAGCGTTCAAGGAAGAATAAGGCTGAGACTCTGGTTATCTGCTAGGGAAGCTGGACACAGGACAGGAGACGAAGATGACAACTGGCCCCAGGTTAGCCCTAATTAAGATAATTATCATAACTACCGCAAAAATATTGTAACGAAGAACTTCAGGAAATTTGAGCCAACAACTTTCCTGATATAAACTCTAAATCTTTCGCGGTTATTTTAAATTTTAATTGGAGGAAGAATTGATTCTTACCGCGTGAACTAGGCATTTTCGCGACTTTCGACAAGGTTTGATTTCCTGTCTTCGCGGACACAATAAGAGTGCGACTACTGCATAACTGCTTGCCGACACTCTGCTTTCATTAGGTGTTGGGGCGGATAGTTTAATTTCTAATACCTCCGGTGTTTCGGTTCATATAACATAGATAGTAATAATTCCAATATATCTATAGCATCTTTTAGGGATGTAATTAATTCTATTATGGTGGAAATTGATATCAGGGATTACAATTTTACATTTGGATACTTATATAAATTTGAGGGGGAAATATGTTTGTTTATATTAAATAAAAATTAGATAATTATCTATGGTTTTCGTTTTCTTGTTTTCCAGTCTTTCTTCAACTTCCTATATACTGCCTCCTAATATTCCTATATAGGTACTGCCTCGAGCCTTCCTGACCTCTAGAAACGATACCAAATTTCAAAAAAACCCTTGTTTTGTAATCTCGAATATAAAAAGTGAAACTGATATAGTAACTGAAACCCAGAAAACCTATGAATCACAGAATGGTATTTAAAGGCGTTTAATATTAGTAGTTAGTTGCTTATAATCGATCTTCACAAACTTCGTCTCTGATGAATTTATACATTACTCACGATCATGCTATATCGCGCTATGGCAAAAGCCTGGTCTTCGGTGTTGCCACTTTTGGATAATTACCTTATGTTAGTGTAATTCAAACTAAATTTGCCAATTTGCGGTGCAAGACTAATTTCACGAAATAATTTTATAAATAAAGACTGTCGCAAAGTACGAAAGTAATAAAAATCCACTTTTATTTGATATACCAGCAGTAGGTTGAAATGACAAATGAAAATAGGTCGTATTGCACAATGTCAGCTGGCTACACAGTCATTCAATTCTGGCTACACGGTCAGTATTGGAAGTTAGTATTGCAAGTAAATTATATAGTAATCTACTTAAATTAGGGAGTACCTTTTCACCCGCTGAATTTTTCAATAAAAATACTTCCTCCCGATATTCCCATTTCGGAAGGGACTTACTTAATGTAAATGAATAATTCAAAATCTAAATAGCTCGTGCTTTCGCCATTCTCTATCAATGCCTTGAACTATGACAAAAAAAATATTATATGCTGCTAAACAAATTTAAACTCAAAATCTTAAAGATTTTTTAAGGTAAAATGAAAATAACTAATGTTATAGTAGGTAATTTAGTGTAATTTCGTTTCTCATTACTAGGGCGCATTGCCGTGACAGTAGCGGCAACACTGCTGGCCTTGTCGAGTAGGACGGGTCCAATATTGCTTGAACCGTCACATTTGCCAATAATGCAATATTTTTGGACAGATCACTTGAATTCGGCAATGCCTGGCGAAAATTATGTTGGGTTCTTACCCTACTACATTCATTAGATCGAAGAACGAGACGCCCTTAATTTATTTTATGCAACATTTTGATCGATGTCTAAACTATTACTTTCCGTTAAAATTTAGCCTTATGACACCACTTCGTATAAAATATTGGCACGCCACCTGTTTTCAATTGACTGCACTAATCGTCCGCTTTTCATGTAATACATTTTCGTTATTATTTTTAATCCAATCCACAACAACCTGTATCTACTAATTCAAAGTTGATTCTAATTTAATTACTCGCTATCTTCCTCTACAGATGAATGTGGATGGTCGTTAGGTGTGTTGTTAATAACTGTTTTTTGTTATAAAATATACGCTTATCAAAGATTCAAGTATCGGACTCAATGGCGACAGCCGCTTTTTAGTCTGAATGTCGCTTCGCGTTGATCAAATTTTCCTCCAATAAAACGAACATGAGACAAGTTTTCCGTCACCAAAAACAACATGAATTGCAACAGAAGAAAAATCAACGCTGTGAAATCTGAATATTTGGTGTATTAAATTTCAGGTCCGGCAGCACGAGCGTTTATTCGGCGTGATCTTAGCACACGAGGCCTTTGGGGAGGGCGGTGATTGGACTGGAAGCCTCCCAGGTCCAGCACTGACGCTACTACACCAACACGCAGTCCAGGGTGATCTAAACCCTCTACAAGCTTGCCTGGCACGATGGGCTGCAGCAGTGCGCCTCACTAGAGATACTCCACTAGATCCTAAGTAAGTTCTCGACTTTATAAACTTTATCCAGATCCATAGAAACAGAGTAAAGCCAGGTTACAAGATGTGAGAGGAACCTGTCTGTTGTTAGGCAGGGCTGCAATATGATCCAAACCACTAATATTTCTAGAAGATATCTCTCCATTTCATATAAACGTTATCTCTCCACTAAGGCAGATTCCCACATGTATCTTAAGCAACTCTTCACTCCCTTATCGACTCATGGTCTCTCTCAGATCCAATTAGGACTTTACAATCTCAATTCTATTACATCAGGGACTTAAAATTCGTATTCGATTCTTATCAATAGAACTATCGGTCGCTATTCACCTATTATCTCATTCAACAAACCTACATCTTTACCATTCTTTACCCTGTCCAGTGTCTTTCGCACTTTCGCTTCTACTATTTATGTATGTTTATTGCTACCTCACTTTAAATTTCCACACCTGTTTGCAATGTTTGGTTGTCAAGACAGTTTTGTTCTTAACAACACAATGTCGTTATCAACAATTATTATTTTTGGGACTCCATTAGAATTAAATGAAGTTCTGTTGGAAACATTGTAGCAATTAATTGGCGTACACACGAATGAGAGTAAATCCAGTATTATAGTATAGAATAAAATATATTTAATTAAACAATTTCTTATCACTCAGCCCAGATGGAGTAGTTGGGCTAGTTGGACTAGTTGGACTAGTTGAGGCTAGTACGTGTATAAATTAAAATTAAATATACCTGCAGAAAATAATTCTGTAGACTGTTTTAAATGCAATCTGATATTAATTACATATGCATATAGTTACAATGAAATATTAAATTCTTAGAATATGCAAATTGTAAGTAGGCGCAATTGATTCATTTCGCTTATAATGCCGGAATAGTGTACAGTACTGTAGGAATATGGGGAACACACAACAAGGTATAGATAAAAATAACAGGAAGAAAAATATCTTTGTGCCTTTCATTCGTCTCCTTACAGCTCATCTTTTGCATTAAGGGTTGTTGCACGTACAGTCTTCTGCTCCTGAATCTAAGTGGTCGGCATACACTCGCGACAATTTATCGATGTAGAATACAAAGAAAGTGTAAATCGCGCCTATGAATAATATCTCGACATGGTAAATGTCAATTTCACACTGATTGCCAACCGCGTGTAGTTTTCGATAACTAACCGAAAGTAGGGAGGAAGTAGGTATAAATTACTTAATTGAAATAGGCACGAGGGAATAAGATGCAATAAGACGATATGCCCGCCAATGCAAAATGTGGGTCATACTTAAAGTTCTGGAACTGGCCACTTGCGGTAAAGATAATAAAAAGTAATGCCTCTTTTGGAAAATGGAACTCTTTGGCTGTGGAATACATTTTATGTTTTACGTTTGTTATTTGTATTTTTCTTTGTGGCGACATCTTGAAAATTGCGTGTTTACCGAACGATGGATTCAAGTCGAGAAGATTTTCGATGTATGATTTTTTACGATTTTAGCTGTGGTTCAAGTCAACAAGATTATTGCCAAATATTTCAATTAGCTGTAGCTTCCATCCCTAGGGTGATGAAGTCCCATCTCATAGCTCGGTGTACTTCTGGTATAATGAATTCAAATATGGACCTATTCACCTCCAAGGCAATTCACGCGAAGGCCGGCCGGCGACAGCTGTAACAGAAATGAACATTGATTCAATCGGATAGCAAAAATTATCTCAGCGAATTCATACAATATTGAACATTAGCATGAGTAAAGTGCGAAATATTTTGTACGTACACCTGAAAGTTCACAAGCTTTGTTCGAGATGGATACGCCATGAGTTCGAAAACGATAGCGTGTAGAGTGGTACGATGAAATGATGAAAAAATAATATAGAGGCCAATCATATACTGCTAATGATTGGCCTCTATATTATTTCTACAGTATTATTACGATCCTGAAGAGTCAATCGGCGAATTGGGTCCTTCCTTTGGAGGATTTGCCGATGAAAAGAAAGGTGAACCACAGATAAAATGACGGCTGCTTCGTTTTCTTAGCAAGACGGGACATTAGACTACAATTTCACTTGAAAACCAAAGAACAGTCACTGCCGATTAGTACGTTAATATTGGCTTGCCTAGTGATTTAGACAAACGTCATCAAAAGAGGCTTCGCAACAGAGTAATACTCATCACTGCAATGTATCCACCCACTCCGCTAAGATAACAATGACGTTTTTCTAAACCTCAACGTGGAACTGATGATGCATCCCCCATACATTCCAGATCTTGCACCCTGCGATTTCTTTTTGTTTCCAACTATTAAAAATAAACTTCGAGATATACGGTTCACGACCCCAGAAGCGGCAGTGATAGCGATCCGAGAATGTATTGTGGAGAACTCTAAAGAAGACTGGGCCAACTACTTTTCCCAATGATTTCAAAGAATGAAAAAGTGTATAAATTATCTGAGAGGATACTTTGAAAAACAATAAATATATATAAATATTATGTGTTTTACTTTATCAGAATCCAGAAACTTTCAGTATGGCCTAAGTATTCATTTATTTATTAGTAGTATATAAGTATTCAGTTATTTTCTAAGTCCTATTTTCTAACATAGCTCCAATAATTTTGAAGATTTTTTTAAATATCTTATATATTTCAGGTATATGCATAAGCTTCTGACTGAACTGGAGAAGATTTGGACTTCGGCTGGATCGAGCTCAACAGCAACGAGGGAAGAGGAAAGATGGTTGGCTGAAACCTTCGGCGCCTTTATTGACCATAGTCTACAGCAAATTAGGCTTCATAGAGACTTATTCCCAGTCCTTCACCAACCGTCCTTAACAAGGTACGTCTTTGTTCCTCTTCATATTCTTTCATACCAGAGAAATAAGGCTACCGTATTTGAAGTAATACATCTGATAAGTTTAGGCCTATTGTTAACAGGGACATAACACTTCCGTCGTAAGCAGGTTTTGACAATGTTGCATCTTGTATCATATTCTTCGTCTTGTTCCTTTATTGCGACAGTTCCACGAGTCTTAGTGCTGGCGATTTTGCCAATATGGAGTTTTTCTTCGTGTTTCATCTTTTTTTTAAAGGTATTTCTGATATTGAAAGTTTCTTGGTGATTGGAGGGTGACTAAGGTTAGTATATGCAACCTACGAATAGTTTAGAGTTGTTCATGCTACGGGCGAACCTGTCACCCCGGGATATTATAACGAACTTTATCATCTCGTCATCCCGAGATGAACCCAGACTTATGGACAATAGCAATCCATGTACCCAACTCCGCCAACAGTGCATAAGAGTCCTTACCGCGAAGTACTGGGTATTTCAACCCAGTGGGCTATCCACTCCTCCTCACTACCAGATTTGGACGGATTTTTTCATCCTCCTGTCTGGTCAAGGGTTTGAAGTCGCGTATGCGTATTCTACCTGATGTTAGCGGCACTTCGTCACTTGAATTATCATGGATCCGAGGCGCCCTATGCCCGAACTGCCACTCTGATTGGATGGTCAACAGATAGTTTCTAAGGTTAGACGTCAGCAGGTGAGCGTCTACCTTCACTGTCATAGGAAGTTACGCTTCCAGGCTCCTCCGGTTATTAGCTGAGTGAACAGCGTGGCTGTTAAACCGACTAGTGCGTCAACCGCCCACTTCCGCTAGAGTTGTTGCCTCAAATCCGCACTTTGGCTTCTCCAGAGTATGTCTTCATGGAGGCTCCCGGGTAGGAGCTGAACCGTGAGTTGAGCCAACCGAAATTGATATATATATGCGGCCATTTGGCCCAAGCAGCACGGAATCATTATGAACCAACCTACGAATAGAACAAGGGACATCACAGTATTATGTCGCAGTGTTATTGTAAATCATCACAGTGTTATTGTAAATGACAGTAATAACATAAATACTGAAGATGTGAACTAGAGATTAAACGGGGAAAGCTAGATGATCAAATATTTGATTGAGAGTGATGAATTTGGCTATGCCATAATTACTTCGCCACAAGTTGGCGATTTTATTTATTTAATTGAATGACGATTGTCAGTACCTACCGACCGTCAGTATCAGCCTACAAAGGAACCACCTGGCCTCGGTGCGTTGGTATGTCACAAATTAATATTTGACTCGGCAGCTAGATGGCGTTAAAAGTCATTTAGCATTTTTAGAGATTAAAATGGTATAAACGGTGGAAATATCAAAAGAAAATTTGTTGGCCACGAAAGAGACGCGTAAAATGAGGCACATGTCGCCTGGTGTCAATCCATATGTTTTAACAAAAAATACGAAAAGTCATAAATTACACATACAAGAAAATGCTGGGCTGAAGTTTGACAAGCCCTTGGGTTTTCCCCCTATAACGTTTTTTATTGATTTAGATGCTACGAGGATGTCAAAGTTCATAAGTAGTTGGATTTAAGTTTGGATAGGGTTTGGAATAAATGAGGGGAAGTTATTGAGGGGAAGCCTCTTGGATCCAGTTACCAGTCGACTGCGCGTAAAGCATTTCGCGCGCTCCGGTATAAATACCAATATTTAAGCATTTCTCCGTGAAAAAATATCTTTTAAAAGAAGGATGGCTGCAAATAAAATTAATAACTAATTTAAGAGTATATACGATGAGGTATAAACATAGTTGGTTAAAAGGTGAACTCGATTCCTTAAATTAGGAAGAGATTTTATTGAAGGTGATGATTGCCCTACGCCCTTAATTTCTATATTAACTCATGACTAATCAAAATATTGAAAAATGAATCGATGATTTCATATTCTACAGATAGCTAACGAGTGAAGATACTCACAGAGAGTCGGAGAGATACTCCATAATCATTTAAGTATATGCTAGATTCCCTGAATATTAAACCGTTTGATCAACAGCAGTGAACAAAAACATGTCGAGTTGTTTGAAGAGAACGGAAATAAGATTTAGGCGAAGATTGTAACCTGTGATGACGAGTAGATTTACCAGTAGGATCCAGAATCCAAACAAGAATCTAGATAGTGGGTAGAAAAGGAAGTGGCCATACCCAGAAAGTTTAAGGTCCTACACACCAATAAGAAATGGATGGTCTCAGTCTTTTTGGAAAAATATTTTTTTTTAACGATAGATTACTTACGATAAAGGACTGGGGACTATTATGCAGATTTTACTGCTCAGCTGCAAGAGAGTATCAATCAGTAAAGGAAGAGGAAGTTAAGGAGCGATCTGATATTGCTGCAAGACAATGGGCCTGTGCATATAGACCAAATAGCAAAGCGTTCTTTAAGGGAGGCAGGAATGGAAGAAATTTTTCAACCCCTTTCCTCCTACAGATTTATTGCATGTCACCTGCTATGGGTGAACCCGTTCACCCCGAAACTTTTCAGTTAAATTTATCGCTATATCACCCCGAGGCGAAACACAGAGACTTGGGGATGTAGACAATCTACTTACCAAGCTCCACCTCAG
>JAOPUG010000007.1:10401933-10413068 GCA_027564375.1 Micropterix facetella | reverse complement strand
CCCCAGAACAGACAATAAATCTAGTGGGGTGATAAAATCCATACAGATTTTGTCTAATCTGCTTCACAAAAAAAAAAGTAAAAATATTTTTGTTATTTAGACTTACTTTCAATTTTTTTAATACGTTACTATTTAATAGATAACTTGATAAAATAAAATAAAATATTGTTTTCATACGATATCTGCTAAATGTTTGAAATTGTGTGTAGACAGCGCAGCGCCTGTGCGCCTGAATCGCGAAGTCGATGCGTTTCGCAGTGCGCCGGCCAGTGCTGACTGGATACTAAACGTATACAATGCACAGCCTGTCGCCCATTCGCGAAAATGCACCTAATTGCTAGCAAATAGTGGATAGGCCCGTGCTTGCATTCAGGTTTTTGAAGACTTTTGTAATGAGTTGGGTCTACTCCGACCGGAAGAGTAAGAACAAAGCGGGTGTAATAGTAGTAGGCATTTCTCTTGTTTTCTGCCCGCCGCCGGTACTCATCTATACCCCCCCCCCCCCCATGTGTACATTTTATATAGTTTTGCGGATAAGAACCCGGGGTTTTCGCCGACCTACTGCCCCGTCTCTGTTGTTTCTGGCACTTTATGTGAAGTAAGAGAGGTCTGCTCGAAGTATCGGATTCAAATCATGCGGCGGAGAACGAGTACTGACCGAAAACATAATACACCAACAATCTTGAAAAACGACTTGAAAAACATAACGGCGGTACGTGCAACCGATCGGGAGCATGTATATCTAATTATAATATTTAATCTGAAGGTGGGACTCTTAGTGCCCGCTAATTTGGCAGTAGGAAGGAAGAGTTGGTGAGGAAGAACAAATATCCCGTAATTCTTAATGGAGTATTACCTTGTCTTCGGAAACAATGTTTCTGTGTACTTGGTTATAGTAATTTAACTCGCCATAAACCTATAACGAAGAAATGGCTCCATTTTATAAAGTGTGTATGAATAGTTGGCTGCAGAACAGAGAAGGATTTTGGTTTTATATATGAACTTATTAACTGTGACGTTTCCTCGAAATTTGGAGGCTTCAAAGGAAATTATTCATGGACACAACCGCTGTTTTACCACTTTACAAATTTACAATACCACTGATTTGGCGGGAAGAAGGAACAGTTGATTATCTTTCCTATATCTCTTTTATCGCGTTTGTTTAACATTATAATATAATAATATTTAAATAACAGGAAAAGTAGCGATATACATCGGCAACTTTGGCCCGTCCCGTGATCTGTAATACCTGACTTATCCAAAATGGCTTAAAACCTATTCCAACAAGTTTCTTTCATCCCCACGGTTCCAAAAATATCCATACAACGCTATGCTTGTTCTACCTATTGGTCAGATCTTCTTCCAGGCCAAGTAAAACGGAATGTAACTGCAGCAGCATCTGCGGGAATTGCATCGAATTTGCTGGCACCTGGTGGTGCTTAAGGTCACCAGGCAGGTTGTATACCAAATTTGGTTGAGATCGGACCACGAGGTATTCGGCCATACGGACAAACAAACAACACACAAACGCACAGCATTCATCAGACTATATGGCCCGACCTACGTAATACTACGGACTGGCCAAAAACGAATTCTACGGCGTGAAGTTGGTGGCACCCGACGTTTCAGTGTCGTTGCAACACATTCTGGGGATAGCGACATATTACCGGTGTTGCTACGCATATTATATCGAGGGGGGGGGGGACGAATTTTGAAATTACGCCGTGCACACAACATTCACTGTATCTCGTTTCGTGTCTTAGGATTGGTCGATGGCGTTGAAAAAAAATAAGAGGAGACTTTCAACTTCGTCTCTATTGATGTACGGGGTTCTTCTTATTTAAATGGCTTCCCGGATCATGCGGAGGAAATAGAATAGAGACTTAAATTTTTTTTTTATTGTAAACCATCAAAAAATGTGCATTTTAAATATTGGTGTAAAAAAGGTTAAAATTGTTTAAGTGGCTTTATAGCACCGGTTTCTAAATTGTTTTTGAAAAACCACCGCGCACACTGACAGGAATATTCCGCTTTCGAGCCACCCTCGTCTGTGGACGTTGCGAGAGAGAAAGCACACTAACCACATACTTTTGTCTCTCTCGTTCCGTGTCACTATACGAGACTTTCGTCTCGTAGTGATTTGCCACTATACCAGAATGGGTGTAGTTTTTAGTTCCTCAAATGATAGACATTTATTTTTTATCTAAATTAATTTGAAAACACAGCATTTTTGTCATTGATCAAGGCGCTTGCAAATAGTAATAAAACTTAAGACCCACCCTTGACAGGACATGGAGTTATGACGTCACAGCACAATGGCGTCGCATTACGCTTTTCGTCAATCTATCGGCGATTTTTGAAATGATAATATCTTGGGAAATAATTGACTTACAAGATAAAAAATACCGAAATTTAAGTTGAAGAATACTCTTGAAAATCGAGCAATAAAAAATGTGGATTTTTCTCTATTGTTGTTCGGAGATCGCAATGGGATTTTGAAACTGCACTCAGTGGTTCGTTCCGCTATCTAAGATGTGTTCCCAGATTGCCATTTTTTTTCTCGCGGACTGTTTAAACCGCTTTGGTGTATTCTAACGGTCGAGTGAACCAATTCTTTTGTCCAACGCACAACTGCATTCGATTGTATACACACTCTGCTATAGACCAGTTTAAATATCGTAGGCTAGGCCAATTTTTCTTAGCAATTTAAGAGAATTATAGCACTATGTCAAATGATTAGTTTAGCATCTTACTAATTCGATCGGTCACGTACTTGATTTTTGGTGAGAATGCCTGTGATCTGTTTGGTTTCGGCCATGATATTTTCCATATACATTTTTCCTAAGGACATAATTGACATGGTCCATCTCTTGCGGAAAATGCTCAGCGTCGCGTTGGTCGCGTGCTTGATTGCCACGTTTGAACTGATCGTAGAGATGTTAGGGATGATGGTGTGCGCTGGCATGCAAATATATAGACGTACGTGTGGGTTTTCGAAATACCGTATGTCCGAGAAATATCGTAACTTCTTTTCGTGAACTTGTCATCCAAAAAAGCTAGAGAGCCGAATTAGATTTTTGAATGTATGGATTTTAGATGACCCACGATACAGAAGGTATCGTCGACAGATTTATTGTATGTCACCTGTAGCACCTCGGAGTGTTTCAGTGAACTTTATCGCTATATCACTCCGAGGCGAAACACAGAGACTTGGAGACGTAGACAATCTACTTAACAAGCTCCACCTCAGCCCGTAAGAGTCCGACTCCTACCGCGAGGCACTGGGAATTTTCAAGCCCAGTGTGGCTCTCAACTCGCGTCCTTACTCCCAGATGAGATCAGATTTTACCGATCCTCTGTCTGGTTGCAGGTTAGAAGTCGCTTGTGCGATTCTCTACCTCAGGTAGCGGCAATTCCTAAATGGAATTATTGCGGATCCGTGGCGTCCTATTCTCGGCTTGCCATCCGATATCGGGTGGCCAGCGAATCGTTTCTAAGGATAGATAGCCGGAGGTACCTACCTACCCCCGCTTCCTTAGGTCACATTGCGATATTAAACTCCTCCGGGTATTAGTCAGTGACAGCATGACCGGTTTACCCGCCCCGTGCGCCAGCTGTCCAGATCAGCCCGAGTTTCCGTCCCCGAATCCACCACACAGCGGGTTCACTAGGTTGGTCCCCCTTCTAGAAGGCTACCGGATAGGAGCTGCTCCGTGAGCTAAGCCGACCAGGTTGACATATAACGGCCATCAAAGCCCATACTACACAGAACCATTATAATCTCCTTCCCGCTTACAGTCCAGACTTGCTCCTCAGAGATAACTATTTCTTTGAATATCTAAATAAATACTCGTGAGGGCGGAGATTTAGGGATTAAGATGACCTGAAGCTCATTTCGATGACCAAACTTTAGGATATCTGTTATTTTTTTAAGAGGAGAATGCACCTGAAGAAGACATCCTTGACATATTATTGATTATCTTAAACTCAGCGCTAAATGAAACCTGTAAAAACTAATCAATTTTAAACTCTGACATGATTAATCAGCCAGTACTTACATTCTTTTACTTATGTAGAATCCGCATATTTTACCTACTGACCAAGAACCCGCAGCGGCTTACACATTATCTTCCAAGATACACCCACTCAACCTATACCATAATAGTATTCCATAATTTCTATGTTTACAGACTTGAATACCTGCTTCGGTGCCTAAATCTTATATCCCAAATGAAGGCTTTTTGGAAATGCTGTCCTTTCAACAAAGAAATTAGGTAGGTAAAAATAAATTAAATACTGCATACTAAATTATGACATAAGTGGATAAATAAGTTAAAACCTGCATTACTTGTTGCAGAGGTGAAATAATTACACATTTAAGAAAAGGCACCGCTGAATGGTATGAAAATTTGGCAAATCAAGATACTGTCTCGGAAATGGGAGAGCATTTGATCAATATGGCTACAATCATTCAAATCGATCTGCATCAAGGGCTTACGTATTATCACCCTTTATTTGAAACGTGAGTAAACTAACTAGCTATTTCAGAACTTCACAAGTATTTCCTCAATTTAATTATTATTCCCTAGATTATTTTGTTAGCTACATGTGATTGTATTTTTTTACAGGACCAACAATGTGGCTTACTTTACCGTGGTTTTTATGCAGTTTGATAAAATGGTAATTATTAATTTAATCCGACCTTAGCAACTGCTCGAGTTTATTGACACAATCTTAGGATTAAATGTTTTTTTTTATATTAATGATACTTTGGGTACAATTCTCTCCATTTACGAAGAGCAAGACACTCGATCTCTACACGTTTGCGGTATATTGTATGGACTAGTCGATAGCTGGCTTATTGTTGCTCAAATTGGTTTCTTCGTGTTCAATAACTACGTAAGATATTCACCTTCATAGCCTTGATAATTTATCTACCTAATGCCATTAAATGCGTTGAAACTATAATGAAATTTAAAAAAACCAGGATTTTGTAATTGTTAAATTTATATTTATATTTTAGTTTTACATCTTAATAATAATTATTAGACTTCTATAATTTTGCTGAAATTTACATACTTTTAATGACAATTTATTTAAACTGTAGACATATCCATAATTGGGTTTATTTTATTTTCTTACATCAATTTACTTTTTTAGTTAATTTATTTCGAAATATATTCTTCTTTAATAAGCAGTAACTTATTTAAAGCAGAATAATAATGAATAAAGTGTGCCTTGGAATAGGCTCAGACCTAGTTAGACGACTTTGATTCATAACTGTGTCACCACAAGAATCCATTTTTTGCTATCATTTCAATATACCTACATACAACTATGATTGTCAACTGCTCCAGCGAACCCGGCCACCCTGGAGCATTTCAGCGAACTTTATCGCTATATCACTCTGAGGCGAAACACAGAGACTTGATGGACATATACAGATTTACGTATCAAGGTCCACCTCAGTCCATAAGGGAGCAACTCCTACCGCGAGGCACTGGGAATGTTCAAGCCCAGTGTGGCTTTCAAATCGCGCCCTTACTCCCAGATGCGAACAGATTTCTCCGATCCTCCGTCTGGTTGCAGGTTCGAGGTCGCTTGCGCGGTCCTCTACCTTAAGTAAGCGGTTGTACATACTGGAATCATCGCGGATCCGAGGCGTCCTTTGCTTGACTTGCCACCCGAGATCGGGTGGCCATCGAATAGTTTCTAAGGATAGGTAACTTAAGGTACCTACCTAACCCCGCTTCCTTAGATCGCATTGTGCTTCCAAACTCCTCCAGCTATTAGTTGTTGAGAAAAAGACCAGCACACTAACCAGTCCATCGAACCATCTATCCGAAGTTTTCTCCGCCAGTTACCGCATTACTGAGAACTATAGGATCAGGTCTTGTCACCGCATTACCGGGATACAGAGGACCCTTCTTCCGGAAAGTCGTCAAACAAAGGCCAACATGGCGGACATCCCTTAGACATCCAAAGTCGCCCGAGGGCTTCCCTTGGGTCAAGTACTACGCACAGTAGGTTCACCGGTTTCGTACCTCTTCGTGGAGGCTTTCTTGGATATATTATTAGATAAATTTACGATCAAACAACGAATTGTGTTGTTTAGTTTATTTATAAAGTTTTTAATTTATATAATAAAATAAAATAATATATCTATCTTTTAAATATTCATAATATGTACGTTATATCATTTTCAGTTATCAGAAGATGTCCGAATGTGTGTAGAGCAATGGACAGTAGAAGGCTGGTGCGGCGTTTCCGACTATGAAGGCGAAAATGACAATTACATACCGAGTATTGAATACAACATGCATCAACATAGAAAATCCATTGAAAGATTTAATGTAAGTAAAAATCTAAAATGAATTTGTCATCACAGAAAATCCACAAGTCACATTTTTGATGAAAATGAGTTATTCTTAACTCAATAACCGTACCCTGGGGCACAAGTCAGTTTATATATTTTTTTAAATCGTCGTAACTCTTTAACTAACAACGTTCAGCTAGCGTGTGGACATTGATTCGAGTGCGTCGGGGTACACTGTACCCCAGAATCCAGTTAACCTAAGTTATTTATATGTAGGTGTATTAGCATATTAAGCCATAACTTAGGGTCTGTTTTGATTATTGTTTGGTTGTATTTTGTTCAATTTATTATTTATTAAATATCCAATAACGTGGACCTGAAAAATAAGATAGGTCTTTGCATTGTCATTTTAATTCAAGTGTTTTCTGTTTGTTCTTGCTTTTTGGTTGTAGTGGACACGCATGTATTTTCTATTTTCGATGGCTTCAGTTTCGCGTAACTTGACGGACACCGAACTGCAAAATCTTTTGCTTGAATCAAGTGATGACGAGAATCTCGGCGATGAATTACCGGACGAGCCCGACGAAATAATATCGGATTTCTAATTGAAACCTACAAGAAAGTATTGGTATCATCATTAGAAGAAAGAGAGCATATGATAGGCCGGTCTCTAATGATGCTAAAATGGGTAGATGTGTTGTTTGTCCGTGGAGTCGAGACTCGAGAGTTCAATCGATTGAACCCATGGGTGTGAAGTGAGCGATCCACAGTACGAGCGAGCATCTAGCATCCGAACGAAGTTCGAGTAGTTAACCGCCGCAGTACTGCCAGATAGCTGGCACAATTTCCAGTCATAATAGTGTACAAAAGATTTTTAAACATACAATTCCCAAGAATCTCGCCAAACTATAAAAAACAACCAATTTGTTGAGTAAAATTTCGAGTCTGGTAACATTATCAACTGGTCGATTGTTGATTAGTAATGCCGAGCTTCGTACGGATGATCCCTGGCGAGGTGCGTACTCATTTCACACCTCCATGGGTCAATCACCCGCTTTGCCCTCCAGCATAAGAAAAAGTTATAGCTAAATTCTAAAAAAAATGATAAATTATCCACTGTTCATTAGGAGTGGTATACAACGGATCAGCCTATAGTTAACAATGGATCGACGTAATACACAATGGGCATAGGTTTACCTATAGTTTCATTACAAATAAAATAAAAGTATGAAATGCATTCTTTAAATGAATCTAATCTACTCGTATATTAAATACTTTACAAATTAACTTACTAAGTCATTATTCTACACTTATTAGAAAAATATTCTTATTATTATAAATAGATAAGAATAAGCGGATTTGCAAGTTTTTTAGCACCCGCCATTATCTAAGGTAGACTGACTCTAGACAACGGCCTGTCTGTTCTACCCTAGACAACGGCGGTTGCAACATCACCGAAACGTCGGGTGCTAAAAAACTTCATGCAGTAAATCCGTTTAATCTTATCTATTTATTTATAATATCAAATTACCGCGATATTCTTCGATTTCACAGTATTATTATATCCTCAATTATTTGTAAACATAGAAAAAAAACAGAAGATTTTATAATAAAAGTGGAAAACTAATACCTGCTGCGTAATACAAAAAAGATAATTTCTTACAGAGAATGCAAATATAAAAAAAAACTGACAGCAATCGAGTCTATTTATTGCTTGATCCACTGTGAAACTAGTAGGCTAAAAAAATATTTTTAGTATGTGATGACCACTTTTAGCAATCTGGACTTTATTCATGTGTAATAGCTAATAATACAACATTAAAGATCCTCATCGATGCCAAATGGAGAAAACTACATATAATTGTTATTTCGTAATTATTAACTAAAGGAAATATAAAATATTGAAGATATACTGCCGTTGACCTAAAACCAAATTAGATAATCAATTACCAACAAAATACACCAGTAAAAGTGTTTTTGGCCAAATAAATTTGGAAATGTTCGTTTTTATTTGAATTATACACTGAACGGATCGCTCGTCAGAAAACCGAATGACGTTTTGATAACCATACTGACTAAAGGCTGCCGTATCGGATTGGTCAGCCGGATTTATTTAATTTTTCTCAAGTTGGTATTGATAAATACCGTGGATACATTTAATGTTACTTCAATGAGCGTTTGTGATGCAAGCCCATATAGTATTGGTCCATTTTTGACTGCTGTCAGTAGCATTTCCCCAAACCAGGATCGTATACAACAGCCTAGAATGAAAACAAGCGTGGTAAGTACTCAAAATGGCGCTCTTCCCAGTGTGAAATGTATTTTTCCTGATTGTATTTATAGCGGAAGACAGACTTTTGCAGAGATGATAGATGTGTGGTCCCTAATTTAGATTTTGTCTTGGGTCACTCCTAGAAACTTAGATTACCTAACAAAAGCTATTTGTTTGCCATTTCTATATGCGAATATACTTTTTTGTGGGTTACCACGATTAAAATTGTATTTCCACTGTTTAGAGGCATTAGGGGTCATTTTGTTGTCTTTGTACCATTTAGTGGCACTGCTTACGCGGTTGTCTATCTTATCCTTGAGGGAATTGCTAATCCTGCTCTATTTTTCAAAACTTGTGTCATCGGCTTACAGTATTGTATTTACCGATGGCATTAGCTCAGGGGGTCACTGATAAATATGATAAAAGTAAAGGTCCCAATATCGAACCTTAGGGCACCCCACAAATAATGTTTGTGACATCCAATTCTCCAATTTCCACTACTTGTCGACTTTTTTCCAGATATGTCTTCATTAGTATTCCATGACTCCATAGCATTCCAATTTATTGAGAATATAATTACGATGAACAGAATCAAAAGTTTTAGATAGATCGCATAAGATAGTTAAATGAAATGGTTCAATGAGGTATCCAGTGATTTTAAAAATATCATTGACTTTGGCACCATAGAAATTTCGACTTTTATGAAATATTTATAGATGGGGGATTCACCCCGATGCCCTTATATCGCTGCGACATTGATCTTTTTTATAGATTACTTTCTCTAGAAGTCTAGAGTCAATAAAACGCGTATTAGTATGCATGCCCCTGTTATCTATCTCTAATACTTACTCTCTACCTTAAAATACTCTATCTCTAAACTTAAAATACTTTTTCCAGCTTTACTTACTTTAAAATACATTCCTTAAATTACAAATATTTGTTTGATGCATTTTTCATAGAAACTCAACATATCTTTATTTTCGTACATTTAAGGTAAACATGGAAGCCAAAATTCTACCAATGTCGCCACTCTTTTTATGTTAGGCGATTTTTAAAAGCTTTTTAGGTTATTCCAATGTCTTTCGCGGTTGTTCCTTTGTTTAGGTCGAAACATTAGTCAATAACTTATTCACGTATATTGGAATCACCAGTGGAAGCCACAAATATTCATGAATCTTTGCACTTCACGATACCGTTTCTACCTCTTCTACAGAGCGAAGCAACAAATGAAGAATACAATGCTGGCACAATAGCCCGAACCTTGCCGTTTGAACTGTTAGTCGCAATCAGGGAACTGACAGCGTTAGCTCAAATTCAAAACATTGGGACAATTGCTTCTAGCGGTGGAGAAGGAAAGCCGCAACCGGTTCTCATACACGCAAACAGGTATGAATGATTTGATTATACTCCCTCTCTCTTCTGGACTATGGGGATGTCAAGTGTATCTCGACATCAAACAGGAGTTAGCCATCGCGGTTGAGCGTCTACAAAACGTCTGCATTTTCCAAATCACGGAGTTCTGAAAGTAGTTTTATTGGCTGCCGACTTCGGAAAAGAGGCATGAGAGATCTCTATCTGCTTTTCGGGATCTTGGAGAGCATCGCTCCCGATTATCTTGCTGGCAGATTTACTGCACTTTCGGATCATGGACGCCCTTTGAGATCGGAAAATAACCAGTAATTCCCAACCCTGGTCACAGCAGTGACTTCTACCTATTCTCTTTCACGGTGCATGCAAGCCCGTCTGAAATGCTTTACCGAGAAATGTGAGAATAGCACTGAGTCACGTTTTAAAAACACTCAGAGAACATTTGAAAATTTCGACATATATTCCCCTTCCCTCCCAATTCCCTTCTTCTTTAAACTTATGCGTATGTATAGGATTTAGTTTGATGTTAAGTTGGTTTAGTTTATAGGTTAAATCAGTAATTACCCGCGAACAGTGTTCGCAAATCTGGATAGATCAGCTCTAGAATATTGCATGTAGGCAAGAAGACCGCCTTTTCGTATATGAATAAAGAGTTTATGATTATGATTAGGATTATTAATTGTGAAATATGTCAAGCAGTTATAAGCAAGAACCAAACAGATTTTACCACGTGAAGTTTCGGCGCACCCAACGCTTTATCGATGTTACAACCGTCGTTGTCTGGAAGAAATCGAGACATCAAACAAATCACAAGTATTCTTATCATATATCAAGGGCATGAAGTATCAAATAAGTAAGATACTTTAAAAAAATTATATAAAAACAATCTTCAAACTGACCTAAAGTATAGCTCGGTCTGCGAGACCTGCCAGAAGTCTATTAAAAATGTACATCGGACCACTGGATGTAGTTTTAATATCCCATTGTGCTATTAAAAGGACAATTCCATTTCGCCCGCATGATATGGGAAGCTTTAGATATAATTAGAACTCAAAAATGTAAAGTGTGTTTTTTATAGGGATATAGAACTTTGAAATGGAATAAAACAAAGATGATTTTTTTAAATTGACATAAAATTTACTTTATTCGAAAGATAATCTTCTGGCATTATAATTTAAA
>JAOPUG010000007.1:10217976-10230251 GCA_027564375.1 Micropterix facetella | reverse complement strand
ATTATCCTTCGTTGAGAAATTTTAATTCTAAAAACAATATAATTTTGGAACAGAAATATTATTTTCCGTATCAATATTGTAATATAAATTGATATAATCGTTTTGGGGAGAGTCTGTTGTCAGTTTTGACATAATGTGAAAAATATTGAAGTTCTTTTGAGATGTACCGAATAATCTTTTCTAAATCGGTATTCCTCGCGGCTTTCATAAGCATAAACCCTGCTGGCTGAACTTAAATGGTTGCCAGTCGACGGGGTATACGATTTCTGGCTCTAGATCGATAGCCCCAACTAAACTTATCTGCGACGAATCAAAACATGTTCAAACGAATCATCGAGTCAAACAAAAAAAACTGGTAATAAATCAAGGTAAAATGCTTTTTGCTCTCGTTATGGTATTTTTCTCTTTAGTTTCTATCGAAAACGTAGTTTGTTTACAATATTCGAACCACCACTAAATATTCAGAGTCTTTACTCTTTCTCATACATTTCATTGTAAATGGGTCTTTTAGCGTGAACTTTGGTCTCTTTAGCGAGGAACAGCAATAAATAAAGCCATAATTTGAATGGCTATAACTTTTTAGACTTAGTTCCTTTTCGGTAGGCATAGACGTGCATACGGCGGAGCACGGGGGAGTGGCCGTCAGTTTAGCAGATATTTTCTGTGATGCGGGAGCAAGCTCGGACTATTGTTCTGTAGATTGGATGACAAACACATCCTTAGTCTCTCGCTGCTCCTGCCGGTGGTGGTGCAGGACGGGGGAAAGAAGGTCCGCTCGGCGGTCCGAGAAGGAAGGATACCTTCTTCTCATTCTGCGATGCACCGCCCCGCTCTGCGCACGCGCCGCTGCCATTCCGAGCCGAGCGTTTCATTCTGTGTTGTCGAACCGAGCTATGCATATTGAAAAAAGTGTTGGATAATAAATAATTGTATTGGAAAAAAAAAACAAATTGTGTTATTGTTACAGAAGCGTCGCATTCATTAATTCGGTAAGTCTATTTCCAATATCAATATATAGATAGATTTCTTACTTCGTTTATATTTTATTAAAGAGATGATGTACACATGGCTGAAGATGTTCCAGAACAATTAACACTGCCTGCCGTCCTTCCGAATGTAGAAGAACTACAGACTGGAGGTTATTATATTTAATATAATATATATACATACACACACACATTTTTTTAAACGGCCTTTTTTAACGTCCCACTACTGGGCGTGGGCCTTTCCCCGATGACCGGCCGGATTGGAAGCGGTACGTACGCAGCGATACTTTTGTACTGATATGTGCAGGTTTCCTCACAATGTTTTCCTTCACCGGAGCGAACCATATTCATAGGAAATGCACATATTGGTCCTAATTGTTATCCACATACTTGTTTTTAAACGTTCATCCACATTTGTTTCAATCTGAAAACGACTTCTTTTATACGAATATTTTGCTTTTTCTATTTTGCAGATGCACCTAACGTGGCTAACATACATCCGCACGACCCTGCCGATCATCCTCCTACGGAGCGGTCGGACCTCTGTGACCGCATATCTAGCAGACCGTATGAGTCTTCAATAATAGTATACCCGAAAACGGCTGATGGACGCTGTTTTCACTGTCATCGGTTTGAGGAATTCAGATGGCTGAGTATAGCGACAAAATGGACAGAGCTTACTGCTTTTACTGTCGAATCTTCTCAACAGATAATACTGTAATTAGAGGTCTACAAGTGACGCTTTCCGTCAGGCTGGCTTTAATAACTGGAAAAAAGCTACATTTAAGTTTAGAGCTCATGAACTGTCCCACTACCATATAACAAGTGTTGCTTCATTCAACACATACACTAAGGCCATCTCTGTTGACTGCCAACTGGCTCAGCAGAAAGCTATTGAAATTTCTGAGAGTGAAAAGCAGCATCAGTTAGTCAATTTAATTGCGAAATATGACCCCATTTAGAAAAACCATCTAGGCACGATCCCTGCAAATGCAACTTATCTAAACAATCGCAATCAGAACGACATGATACAAACCCTTCACTGCGTAATGTGGCGTAAAATTAAGGAGGAACTTGGTGGAGTACATGTGTCAGTTATGGCCGATAAGACGTCTGACGGTGGTCACTTCGAACAACTATCAGTTGTAGTTCTCTACTTTAACAAGGAGACTACACAACCATCTGAACGATTTATAGCTATGCAGAGGCTTCCAAATGGGACTGGCGAAGCAATATTTAATGTAATATGTCAGGTCGAACAGGAATTAGGGATTCTGCCTGAAAATATAACTGGAGTGTGCTTCGACGGAGGCTATAATATGGCTGGTTGTGAGAATTACAGGCGAGATACAAAGAGCTTAATCAAAAGATTATGTATGTGCACTGTTACGCACACTGTCTCAATCTTGCTCTAGTAGCAGCTCATACCTCACATTCCGAAAATGCCATGGTCGCAGATTTTTTTGCAGTAGTGCAATTAATTTAAAATTTCATCGAACGAAGCCCTATTCGGCACTCAGTATTTGAAAACATAGTGAAGAAAACTGGTGATTAGTTCGAAACCTTGAATTCATTATCGACGACTCGGTGGGCTTGACATCTTAGATTTTGAATTCTTGTTCTGCCTTGAAATGATGCCGGAAATTCTACACACGATACTTATTGTTAGTAAGATGCTTCAGTCCCCACAAATAGACTTACTTGTCGCTACGGATGAAATTAAAGCCCTGCGACAGTCGCTGCAGAACCTCTGCGATAGCAACACCTGGTTTCATGACGTATTCATCCGGACGGAAGAACGTTGTAAAGAAATAGGCGTGGACAGTACCGAGGAGAAGGAAAGTTTCTAATCGAATTGACAACCACCCTGAAACCAAGTCTCATTGTAAGACCAAAGAAGTTGAACTACGGGTTAACGTTTTTAACGTCGCGGTAGACTCTCTTCTTCGAGGACTTGATTTGAGATTTGGAAAAGAAGCTATCCAATTAATGTCATCTTTCGAAAAAATTCTGACCCTTCAACCAGAATTAAGTGATATTTGCCGTGTTTCTGAGCATTTTGATCTCAACGCCGAAGAACTTCAGGCAGAGGTGCGGCTTCCATCACTCTCAGCACCAATTCAAACAGGTGAATATCTGCGAGAGAAAAAGCCTAAAAAATAACTGGAATACCTGAATTCATCATATAAGGGCACAGTATACAAACATTTAAAAAATATGCAGGAGGAGTTTTTAATACTGCCTATGACTAGCTGCTATTGTGAATGTGTTTTTTTCCAAACTTACTGTGGTAAAATATAAGATCAGAAATGCAATGGGCCAGAAGCAACTAAATCACCTAATGCTTCCATGCGTCGATCGAGGACTTGCTGTAAGTGTTTTAGTAGCAGATACCTTCAATAATTTGAACAGTGCGGAGCCCTTCATTAACCTATAATATTTTTATTGTACGTATATATGTACGTATGTATTGAAAATATAATAAATATATTTTTGCTATTTAAATAGTTTTGAAAAAGAAGAAAATATTAAATACATTTTCCGCCCTCGCTACCAATTTTCGTTCGCCCAATTCAAGATCCTGTGCAAGCGATGTCGGTAGGTACTTTGAATATGTGTCATAGATAATAAACTTGCAATCAAATGGCATTCATAATTCCTATAATCCAAAAATGTGACAAGACCCTCGTATTAAACATGGAGTGATTGAATCTGTAGTTCAACAAGCCTGCAATAGAAGAATAATGTTCTTCTTTTTGAGTTATCAGCTGTCTTTCCTACTGTTATCAGCTGTCTTTCCTACTGTTATCAGCTGTCTTTCCTACTGTTATCAGCTGTATTTCCTACTGTTATCAGCTGTCTTTCCTACTGTTATCAGCTGTCCCCATCCATTGGAAAGAAAGAATAGGGGGATGTCATTATTTTTAAAGATCCTTCTGCCCCTTAGCAATTTTGAGTTTCCCTGTTATAATAAATTAGTATGATTCAACTATCGACATTGGAATAAAATCAAGGTCTAATATAGACAAATATCGCAATCGTGATTTTTGCTAGGACAATAATTGACACAGCTGTTTGAATTAAAATCGAGGTCTAATAGGACAATTGAAAATGTTAAGGGTAAACTGCTTGGTAGCTATTACAATTGATGATAATATCCAATATAATCAGCTCTCCTCATCCATTGGAAAAGAAATAATAGGACGTCATTATTTTTAAAGATTATTATGTCCCTTCACAATTTTGTGTTCTTTTTTCCCTGCTATAATAAATTAGTATGGTTCAACTATCGATGTTCCAAAAAATCGAGGTCTAATATAGACAGATATCGCAATCACGATTTTTGATAGGACAATTGACAATTATAATTCCCGGGCCGCACTAAGGGTCAAAGTCAATGCTTATTATGGCGATAAAAACCGGCGTTAATTTTCCCCCAAAATTAAAGCGATAAGCTGAGTGGCCACACTTTAATGGTCAACGTCAATGCCATTATCGCCATAGAAAAACTGCGATAAATGTTCTACAAATCAGGGACGCAGAAGCTGCTACCATTGATTAAGTGTTATTTAATCAATGCTGCTACACTGTATTTCATGAGTGTCAATTTTTACTAGATTAATATGTTTTATCATTACTGGTCCAAGAAAAAACCAACACAAAAAGAAGATAGTGGATGATAAAAATGCACAGGAAACTCCCCAGAAATGCGATTTTATCGTCGATCAACAGTTGCTCCGGGCGTGTAACAGGCACGTCTTACAAATCCGGCGCGATGGCGCACAATGATATATTTAGGTGAGGCCATTAGTATATATTATCGTGATAAATCTCTTTGATCTGCTAAAAAAGTACCGTTAGCTATTACCATCGATAATAATATCCCATATAATCAATTTTATTACTATCATATCAATGCAGTCAATCGTATCGGTCTTGGAGAGGTTCAATTTAAGAAAAAGGTCCAGGATATTCTTATTAAGAATCCAATTTATTCTATTAAGGACTTTGACATTATTGATTTTTCTAAACATACATGATTATTTTTATGTATTACATTTAATTTTTAACTATTGACTATTTAAATGGCTAAATTCAAACGTTTTTATAATCGCAGATGGATTATTAAATATTTCTTTTCTTGACTATTTACATTGCGCCATTTTTATTGATGTTATTTTGTACTTGTAATATTTTTATATGATTTGACTTTTCTATAATTGATTATTCGTTTTTATAATTTGACTATCTGAATTCTTCATTTATACCTACTAAGGTATTTTAGCACTTTTGTATTTTTTATTTGATGTAAATTAATTTAATCATTGTTTTTGCAATTTGTAACAAATAGTCAAACTATACATAATAAAATAATTTTACTAATTTGCAATGTATTATACTAATTTGCCATTTAAGGCAAATCATATAAAATTAATTTTGACAATACCAAGAGTAGGGATACCTACCAACTGGCTTATATATAAATAAAATAAAATAAAATAAAAATTTAATAAATAGATGATGATGATGATAATACATTATTATCATTGACGATTTCAGGTATTGCATTCGGAATAGGCTCACCGTGTTTTAATTCGCACTGATGCCATTCCATCATACCAAGAGTGTATTCCGCCACTAGAACTGATGATTCATTCAGAGCTCTCATTTTATTTGTCCAGCTCAACAATATTATGAATAGATTTGGAGCAGGACCAGAACTTTATAACAATATTTTTCATATTGCCACGGCGAATACGCAGCATTTGGCTGAGAGCGAGATATTTATAGAAGTCTCCTGCAGCGAGGCCATGTATACAGCAGAACCATTGATGAAGATTGCACACCTCGTTTTACATGGATGACTGGCACATTTATCCCAACCAAATTCTATTCCAATGGAACGGCAGAATTCTTTTGTGGTTCCCAGTAATTCCTTTAATCTGGTTTCATCAGAGTCTCAGATCATCCATGTAAAAGAGGTGTGAGGATTTAAATCCTCCACTCCTTAGTTACTAGCATAAATTCGATTTTTGACTATCGGCGGTGGCATATTTTGACCCTGTAGTGGACGCACGGTTGATGATATTCCAATTTTTCACGCACTCCATGAGAAAAGGAGGTTTTTTTTCCTTCAATTCAATTCAATTTTATTTCAAAAAATCTTAACATATTTTTTAAACTATAAATAATATTAGAATGTTAGCACTACATACAGTGAATAAAGCTTAATAATAGATCAAATAAAAATAAATAAATGAATAATAAAAAAAAAGAAAACTGCATTCAGTTTCCTACTTACGCCACACTGCAGACTATTAAGTAAATTGATAGTTTTGATAATTTGGAATTTATCAGGATAATAACAATTTGATAAATTGATGATGTTAATTTGATGACGATAATTTGATAATAATAGGATTTTATGAATTTTATATATTTTAACTAGTCTTGAAAACCAAATAAAATAATAAATAGCATAACTAAAGAGTACTAAAATAGTCAGTCATTGGAATAATATAATAACTAAAATTATAAATAGTATCCAATAGTCAGAAGTCATAAATAGTCAAATGTAATGAAAGCAGATCAAAAGGAATACATTTTACTAAAGAGTACTTAATAGTATTTGTTGTGATAAAATTATGTAAAAATAATAAATGGTAGGTATTTCATAGTCAAACTGTAATGAAATAGTCAAAATTAATAAAATCATATTAATAAGAATAACCTAATTTTAGAAATGTATATAAGCTGATTTTGAAAGATTTCCATCTTTCTTTCCCCGGCCAGAGTTTTTAATTGAATGGGCTAACCCTTGTAGAGTTATTGCTGACGTATTTCAGTTTCAACCGTGAGTAAGGAACCGAGTCGAAAGCTGTTTTATAATCAATCGATCTAGGCAGGTTTCTTTTGTTGAAAAATTGCACTGTTAATGAGGAGAAGCTCCTTGGTGCCATGTCTACCCCGTCTTCATATGTTTTGTGCATCCGATATGATGTTATTGGCCTTTGATACAAGAATGGAGGTTATGATGTATTATTAAAAGTACATAAACAGAAGCTATATTCATTCGGTCATATAATGAGTATGTGATTTAAGAAGTCATGAACTTATAGTTTACGTTTGAGATATAATTACAGTTTTAAATTGGGCATCTTAAGACCAACTGGAGACATAGGGTTAAATTTGTAAAAATGTTTATATCAATTGCTTACCTTCTTTGAGTTCATCGAGCAGCTGGGATGCAAGTTCGGAGCGGGATGGTTTACTTTCGGCCGGTGAGCACGGGCCAGAATTTCCACCGTAGAATGACTGATTTGATGAAGACAGTCCATCCTCGTAGGACTGTGAAGGAGATTTACTGTACGGAGTGTTTTCTGGCAATACTGCCGAGAGTGGCAGCGACGCCAGGAGATCTACAACAAAAACAAAAACAAGATTGACAAAAAAATAACAAAAAATTGAATAGAAACAGGGGGGAGGAGGGGGGGGATCTACTCACTCTGCAATACTGCATAATATTTTACTTCATGACAGCCTGGACAATACATATTCATACAAGGTACATCCATTGTAGATAAATCAATATGGTAAACTCGAAATAAAACTATAATACTTTTGAAATCACAGTACGTAAGTCGTCTATCACAAGTTGTGAACTGACATGCGGCCGGTCAAAGTGGTCCGAGATATATCGATCGCAAAACTGATACTCCCACTGGTGTGATAATGATAAATAAGTTATTGACATCGGTATTAGAATTTATTTTTATGACGATTAAGATATGTTTTCAAAATACGGACCGTACCCGTATCTGGCAAACAAAACAAAACTCTCTTTATGGGCGGGGCACGTTTTAATATGCTCGATAGCCGACAGATAATGCAGAAGAATAAAAGAAAAATAACGTCATTACGGTAACTTTCGTATTGAAAACACGTTTATCAAAGAATATTGATTGCGGGAGAGATTGACTGGAGAAAGGGGTGTCATTTCTATTCAACGGAACTTCAAATTGTTGAAGTAGAAAAGATGTCGCATAAATTTGAAGTGAAACACATTTCGCATCTTAAGATTGGCAGATGACATTGTTATTATGGCAGAGAAGCTCAAGGAATCACAGGAGGATGACACTTCTCAGTCAGTGTGAGGATCTGAAGATGGACATGGATCATGGATCATGTAATGTGCAGAGGAAGTCAGTCGCCGCTCAGTCCACATAATTTTTTTTTATTTTATTTACTCACAGGAGGTTACTATGTTTCCATTGATTTGAGGTACTATTTTGAGTGCTAAGAAGCACTATCTACTAATGTACATCAGTAATTCACAATTATTGGATACTTAATTAAAATGCACTTGACTGAAATTTCAACAATTACCGAATAGTTTTGAATATGTACTTTTTAAAATCTACTCCTGTGCATTTTATATGTGGGTCACACTGCCAGTTTCTGGAAACGGCCACTTGTGTTAGAAATATTTTTAAAAATATTCCTAGTTTTTAAATTAGAAGTCTTTGGCTATATAACACATTTTATTTTTTACATTTGTCATTTGTTTTTCTTTGTGCCGCCATCATGAAAATTCCTAGTTTATTTAAAAAATTTAAATTACGACGGAATTTTCGATTAATGATTATTTATGATTTTCGCTATGGTTTAAGTCAACCAGAAAGTTGCCAAAGACTTTAATTAGCATTGGGTGATAAAGCTCTATCTTGTAGCTCTGTGTACTTCTGGTATAACGAATTCAAACGTGGACGTATTTATCTCCAAGACGATTCAAGCGAAGGCAGGCCGCGACAGCGGTAACAGAAACTAACATTGATGTTGTACGACAACTAATTCAATAGGATAAAAAAATACATGTCAGCAAATTAGTACAATATTGAACATTAGCATGAGCCAAGTGCAAAATATTTTGCATGTGCAACGATGCAAGTTCGAAAAACGCTTCCAAACTTGCAAATATTTTGCAAGTTCGAAAGCTTTTTTCGAGATGAATACCGTTTGAGTTAACGGAAGTTCAAAAACAACAGCTGGTTTGATAAAATGACAAAAAATACGATAGAGGGCAATAATTACCAGCATATGATATTGTAAAAGGAGACGAAAGCTGGGTGTACTTTTACGAACTTGAAAGAAGGAGTCAATCGGCGGAGTGGGTCTTTCCTTTGGAGGATTTGCTGATGAAAGTCAAGAAAGGACGAAGCACTGTTAAAATAATGGTGGTTACTTAATTTTTTTAACAAAACGGGATATTACATGATTATTTCCCTAAACATAACACAGCCAGTCATTAGTCCGGAGTCCACCGCTCACCCCCTAAAAGTGTAACAATATTATTATGATGGGCCCGACTCTGATCGGTGAATTCCATGGCAGCACCTTTTGTACTTACTTAATTGAAAACCAAATAATAGTCACTGCTGATTGATTCGTTAACATTTGTTTGCCCAGTGTTTTAGAAAAAGTTTGAGAAAAGCGTCCTCGCAGCAGAGTAGTCCTCCATCGCGATAATGCATCTGGCCACTCCGCTAATATGACAACGGCGTTTTAGAAAACCTCAGACGTGAAACTGATGATGCATTCCCCAAACAGTCTGTACCTTGCATTCTGCGATTTCTATTTGTTTCCAAAAATTTAGGATAAACTTCGAGGTATACGGTTTCCGACCCCAGAAGTGGCGCGACAGTGATAATTTCCGAGAAGCCATTGAGGAGACCTCTAAAGAAGACTGAACCAATTGCTTTTCCCAATCGTTTCAAAGAATAAAAAAGTGTATAAATTGTCAGGAAGAATACTTTGAAAATCAGTGAATACAATATAAACATTATAAAGGTTTTACTTCAACAGAATCGAGAAACTTTCAGTATGGCCTAAGTAGAACCAGAGGATAGATTGAACAAACCCTATGAAAGAAAATCAGGGCAACAATAGCTAACATAACCGATATTAAGTATGTTAGTATTAAATATCGGTTCCTTGCTAGTTTTGAACTCCACCGAACCCTTGTACCCGATAACGAGGAAGTGGACAGTCGTGCGTCATTGAGTAAATAAATGCGTAAAAAAACATTTCAATGATTCGCAGATAACTAAAGCAGATTTCAAAACACGATTCCCGAGACCTAATAATAGTTTCAATCACGCAATTATACAATCTGGAGAAGAGGACATTATGATAAGTTCGAATTGTCAATTTAATGAAATAAAAATTGTTGATAAAAAAAGGAGCACGCATGCAAGAAATAATCATTGTTAGAAAATTATCTTTGGGGACCTATATTCGGATGACACCAGAATATTAATTTTTTACCGGAATGTGCTTGCATCCGGTTGCCTAAAAAACCACTTTGAATTTTAATAGACCTTTAGTAGTAAGTTGAAGATTTCAAGATGTAAGAATTGGACTGGGATCTGTTATCAGTTAATGAGGGGATAAATGCAGAACTACAAAATACATTGCACGATCAAATTAAAAGTATAATTGTAAAATAAAAACTGGATAACCTATGAATTAATCCTATTGGATAGGTCCTTTTTGGTATTAAGGAACTCCGACAGACACCCGAAACATCACATCGCATTATTAAAATAAAAGGTATTTTTACAAATGTTATTCTGGCCCATACCGATGGGGGCCAAGTCCTACAATCCTGTGAGGTTTTGTTACTATGCATGATAACTCGAGTAACTACGTCAGAAAATCTTTTTCCAGTCGATAGTTACGGCCAATGCTCAGAGACCAGTTGATTTTGGGGTCTGTATGACCTACAGTTTTTTTTTTCAAGTCATTTAAGTTTGCGGCTGCAACCTGTCTGCTAGCAAAACGTATGTATTAGGGGACTATGCATTTATAGGTCTTTTTCATTGTATTTTGAACCTATTTTTTAAAATATTAAAATTTCGCCACCTATTGAGTGTCGCCACAAGATTCCTTGTAAGCGATTAGAATTTCAGCCGATAGATGGCGATCGAAAATTCTTTAATATTTCTGTTTTAGAATCTGATACCTGGATATGTCACTCGTCATAGTGCGGAAGAGTAGTTTCAATGGAAGGAAAATGGTACACCGACAGACAGACAGATAACAAACGCACAGTCCGCGCCTAAGCCTAACCGCCAGCCAAAACTGAGCCACAAAATTTCTGTTTGTTTGATACCTAGAAAAAGTCAGAATTTTACGAGTTTTTACCTTATACTGCTTAAAATGGAATTAATGGTAGAAACAGCAAAAATAAAAGTTGTTGGCCATGAGGAGACACGTAAAATGAGGTACATGTCGCCTGGGGTCAATCCATCTGTTTAAGACAAGAATAACGAGAAGTCATAATGTAAACATACGGGCTGAAGTTAGACAAACCCTTGGGTTTACCCCTGCCAAGTTTCACCTATAAATTTTATACGAATCGTTAGATAAAGTTCTAAAGTTTCATGTGATTAAAGTTTCTTCAACGAGTATATCTTATGAGTAATATGCAGAGAAATATCGATAAAAATCAGCTACTAAAGTTTTATGATTTTTAAAATAACATATCCTTATGGCAATTTATATGTCAATAAGTCGAGGAATCCATTCAAAGGATAGAGAAACTTGTTAAAATTCATTATAAATATAATAAAATATAAAAAAAATCATAAATTTCAACTAAAAGCTTCAAGTTTAAAAAAATAGAAATGATTAAATTTTGCTGAATTTTATTGAGAAACCAGTGCACTGAAAGATTTGAATTGAAAAAAAAACACATTGTTTCACATGAAATTAAATAAGTTACATTTGGTAAGAAATATTTAAAATGGGCGAAAATAAATTCCAGCATTTATATAATTTGTAATATTTTTACAATTGTGATTTTAAAATGGCGTTTTCAGATTTACATGGTCTCTCATGCGACAGGTTATTCAGGCTTGTGTCATAATAAAAAATAAGACTTATGATAAAAGTCCTATATAAAAATGCATGTACATCCTAATTAGTGCTGATAATAACTCGGTTGTCATGGGCGAAAATCAATGTTTATATTTAATTTCAAAAATAAACTATCACAATTGGCTTAAAGACCCGAATCCTTGTGGTTATGCAAGCGTTATCTCAATCATAACACCAATTAAATAATCAACTCGGGTAGCTCTGTTGCCAAGGTGTAAAGCGGTAGCAACTAGTAGAAATATTCCGATATTGCCCCAAGCAAACCAAAACATTTATATCTAGTCCGCGATTAGAATGTAAGTGAATTATCGAATTAAATTAGGAATATTGCAATTCAATACAAAAATATAT
>JAOPUG010000007.1:9982511-9992761 GCA_027564375.1 Micropterix facetella | reverse complement strand
ATACACACACCCGTAACAGCCCATCACTAATAAGTACGGATTTCATATATAGGTGTGTCACATAGAAGAAATAAATGGATCCTCATAAGCCGTGCCCATTGATCCGACTTGCGAAAGTCTAGGTAGTATAGTGAGCCGCAAAGTGATTTGTTTATTGCCAGTATATCAAACGCACATTCACGAAGGACATAATTGCGCCATCATCTGTAATTTCCCATTGGCACTAGATTATGTATATTAGTAATATGTTAATATTTTGATAATTGTATAAATGTAATTTTTGAAAATATACAGTTAGTACCTAAATTTCCTTATCGAATCTCTTATTTGATCTTCCCTATATCTGAAAGTCACACAAGCCAGAAGGCTTTTTTAGATTCTTCATCATTTACAAAACAGCATCGACAGTTTCATGATGACGATTTTATCTTTTTCCACAGGGCTTCTGCCTATGACGTCCTAACCAACCAAGCGACTGGCGGTGCTGGGGGTCCCGCAGCTGGCATATCGAGAAGAGCATCTTTTCGAGGAACTCCTGGTGCGGGAGAAGGATTTCCATCAGAGCCTTCGTCACAACCGACTGTCCTGGCTGTCGATGAAGATAGACGGATGCGACGGAGGGGCAGCCAACTGTAAGTGTTTCAACTGATTGTCGTTTTCAAAAAAACGGATGCCACAGTTGTCCATTAGAATGATTATTTATTCTTTACTAGAATTGATGCAGACCGTCGTCATTACCCACCCGACAACATTGAACTAGCAATACACATGACATTTGTATCATAATTAATTTGAATCAGCATATGAGAGAAGTTAAACCATAAAATCATACTCACCGTTATCGCTCTACAACTCATTGTGAGTCTGGCTTCGTTAAGGACTTCTTCCATTTCCCACTATCCAGGGCTTTGGTTTAATTATTTCACTTCAAGTGTATTTAGATCTCTAACCACACAATCAAGCCTTCGCAATTTTGGTCGTCATACTTTAATATGCAGTTCAGGTTTCCCAAAAAGAATGCGTTTTAACTGTAGTTCATTTTTCATTCTTGCTATGTGCCCTAATCACCTGTGCCTTTCGATGCTCTGGAATTTCATAATATGGACATCATAGTGCAGGTTATACAATTCTTCATATGTTCGTCTTTTACACACGCCATCCTCCTACAGAGTACCGAACATCCTGCGGACTATTTTGCATTCAAAAATATCTAGTACATTTTAATCCAGTTTGGTTAGGTTTCATGTTTATAAAGATTAGGTTAAGACTGTTCTGATGAGTGTCTTGTAAAGAGTTGCGATCTTCGTCCGGAATAGCAGAGGGGTTTAGTTGAGACTAAAGTCTTAAGTGACACCTATTCTTATGTATTTTTGAATAAATGCGAATAGATGTCACTTTGAATCTACTAATCACAAATATCATAACCGATACAAAATTAGTTAATTCAAAAAGACGAAAAGAAAAGTTAGAAAACAGAATGCAAATAAAATTAAGTTATTGCGCTTATTATAGCCAATATCTAGAAAATAGACACATCGGATTTCGCGTCAACAGACGAAATTTGGGAAAGTATGTGATAGCGTATATCAAGCAGATTTATTTTTTGTGTAGCCCTGACATATCGGCATTACAACGTGCCGGTGGTCTGTCGCGCATGGTCGGACCGCGGACGTCGGACGGCGACGACAGCGCGGCGATGTCGGCAGTGGCAGCGGCAGCAGCCTCAGCCGCGGCGGCAAGACAACTGTCCGTCGACGGCGAAGCGATCAAGATCGTCATCCACGACGTGGACTGCAGCGCGCGGAGACGGATCGTGCTACGAAGAGATCCCACCGACAAAAGTCAACGAAGTAAGAATTTCTCACCTACTCTAACGCCTCTTTCAGTGTGAGGGCGATGTGATCCGTTGCACGCGATACGGGTAACCTGCATCGTGGGATATATGGGGAGGGTTAATTTCAGTGTCAAGCAAATGAGTCTATGTCACGTTCCTATTTATATTTTTATTTTATTTTATAGGATAACATCCAGCCATTAGTCGTCCAACCCCACTAGAAACCCGCTTGATTTTTGCTCCATCAAAAATATTAAATTTATTAAAGTAACCACGTACTGAACTCAAATTATTCTATACATAGCGAATCGGTTAAACATTAAAACCACGAAAAATAAGAGCCATCTATATGCATAGCCCAGAAATTGCATTTAGTAACTTCAACTCAAATACTTATCAACTGGCAAAATTCAATATACCCACCGAATCGACTCGTCAAATCCACTCACTGAATCCATTCGGATTTGAAGAATACATCGGTACATCACTACTCTTTGTAAACAAAGAAAACTTTAGGCACCTGAGTTTAATCTTAGAATCCAGAGATCTTCAATAGATGGAAGAAACTAATCCTTAGTCGTTTCCAGACTACTTAGGAACGAACCTCTTGAAACTCGCCGATCACATTCACAATCACAAAGAAAACTGACGCAGCGATCGTCACTAAATAATGCAATTGGCACAGTTGTTACTTGTCATTGCCAACCGACATCGATCGACGCGAAATTTACCGCATATTGAAATATTTTACACATTTTAATTCAGAAACGTAGCATTTAAAACCGCAACGGAAAACCCGTGTTCGTTACGACTCTCCTCTCTCAAACGTAAACAAACCAGTGCCATCGCTTAAGTGCCAAGTTTACATCTGCCGCTTTGTACTGCATAATACCAGTGTTACCAATATTACTGGTAGTAGATCACTATGTCGCGTACGTGATTTTGCGGTTACAAAATGAAAGACGCCATCGAAATTTTAAATATGATACTTGTTATATTCTGTCGTAACGGAGAATGGTCTTAATGAATGAATAAGTCAGTCGACGGGCCCTGGTATTGGGGCCCGTGACATCTGCTGCTTTGGCAATTTGCCTTTTCCGCTGGGTCTTCGCGTGAGCCGGGTCCATTGACCCGGCTTTCTGGTTGTGGCGTCGCAGGGCTGTGCGCCCTGGGCCAGTATCCTACGCGGCACCCGACTCATCGGGCGCCTTGTGGTTTTGGTTTGTAGAATGGTCTTAACAATTGAATTGTCGTTTATATATTAATCGGGGCCGCTCGCCGATTCCCCGCCTATTGTCATTTCGCGTGCGCTGTCGTGTTGTCCCTTTATTCTGTATGATATGAGACTACCTTGGCGGGCGTTCGCCAGTCGTTTTTCATCGTATCTGGGGCAGGTTGCGTCGCGTGACGCTGTTGCAATTCCGCGACTTCTTGCTTTGCGGATGTATTTAGATACTTCCAGAAATCGCTTTCTCGTTTTTACGTTTTTATATTTCGTATAGATATTTCTTATTTGAGGTATATTGTGTGGAGCTATTGTATATTGTACGATTTGTAATCTGCTAATAAATATTTTGTTGAATGATGTGTCTTTACTTTGCTGCTTTCGGAATAGTATCTTGTTTTAGGCAACAAGACTCTTCTCCTTTTTTGAGACGAAAAGTCGTTTCAGCCAGGTATTGGGGTGTTTTCGAATGTTCGTCTATCTATCTGGTTTTTCGTGCTTGTAGTGAGGTGCTAATGTTGAAGTATCGATTTTTACGAGTTATCGATATCGGTTATTATCGATATTTGATTCGTATCGATATCAGTTGTTATCGATATTGAGGTATCGACTTTTCGTCAGCTATCGATGTCGGTTGAAGTATCGCTTTTTCGTGAAGTATCGCTTTTTCGTGAGTTATGTTTGCTTCGTATTCTGTATCGATGTTTGGACCAGTGTCGCGTTAATTTGGATGTTTTCTCTTCCTTGAACTCTGCGGCAAGCGTATAGAAAGGTTTTGGTTTATGGCTGGTAGTACTGTTGTATATTTTGGGGTTCGGCTCGATGGACGTGTTGTTTTTCGACTTGATGAAAGTTTCGTTATGTGAATCGATGGAAATCGTGCTATTTTAGTCGAAGGAATCTGAATCGCTGGACTTCATGCTTTGTATTTGTGGCATTGAGGCGTCGATGGCAGAAGTTTGTACCACTTTAGGTTGGGGAGTGTTTGGTTTGTGCGGCATCCTGATGTTTTCAGAATTTGAATCTGGCTGATTTATTGCCCCTCAGGACAGTGTTGAAAAATTCTAAACGGGGTGCGGTTGCGTCATGTTTTGCATGTTTAGTTATTGGACAGTTTCCTGTGATTTCTGTTGTAACTGCGGACTAGAAGACATTGGCTTTTGTCAAGTGGTATTCTGGAGTTAGGATATTTGTCGAAGCTTGTTTTTGTTGAAAATCGTTTGCATTCTGTCGTTGAATTTGTTGGAGGTGTTTGTGTTATTCGGTCCTGCTGATTTCCTATTTCTTGAAGTAAACCCTCTATCTCTCAGTCTGCTTACGCGGATTGGGTGTTGAGGTAATTTTCCTTATTGTTTGAAAATATTGTACGAACAGTTGTGGGTAGTTTGTTCAGCTATATCATTTTCGGGTATCTTTCCGTCGTCGAGTATCTTTCCGATGTTGATTGCTTTCATTCTCTTTATTAGATAAGATGGTTTGCCGCTGTCTAACTCCACTTCGATTAGCAGTCTTGGTAGTTCTTGTGCCTTTGCTTTTCTGAAGATATTTATCAGTCGATTTTGAAGTATTTCGAATTTTGGTTTGGCAGGCGGTTGAAGTACTGTCTCTCTGGCTTTCCGGAGAGCAGAAAGATCAAGTTGTATGAAAACATATCCGAAGGGGTCGACGTCACTATATGTTGGCTCTTTTAGCAGGGTTTCGACCTATATAAACCATTCTCGAGGTTGGTGTTGCCAAAACGAGTTGCCCATAGATATATTGTTAAAATCCAGCCGGGTAATTCGTCGGGTAGATTGTGATGTGGAGACGAATTTCAAAAACATTTTTGTAGTTACAGACCGTCGGTTTCCAGCTTGATGTCGAAGGTGATATTGTTGAATATATTGCCTTACTATAGAAGGTTTGAGGAATCGTCCGGAATTGAAGGTCGCTGCGGTAGGTATTCCGGATGATTCCATGCTCGTAGTTGGATCACCATTGTTGCTTTCTTGTCGTGTTGGTGATTTTGTTGACAATTGACTCTTATTGAAAGTTTGAGCAATCATCCAGAGTCGAAAGTCGATGCCATTGGGGTTTCAAATGATTCTCTTACTCGTAGTTGGGTCACTAGTGTCGCTTTCGTGATTTTGCAGTTCCGAAATAAAAGATGCGATCAAAATTTTGAATATGATACGTATTATATTCTGTCGTAACATAGAATGGTCTTGTTTAACAATTAATTGATCGTTTACATATTAATCGGGGTTGCTCGCCGATTCCATCATCTATTGTCGTTTCGCGTGCGCTCTCGTGCTATCTCTTTATTCTGCATGATATGAGACCGTCTCAGCGGGCGTTCGCCAGTCGCTTTCCGTCGTATCTAGGGCAGGTCGGGTCGCGTGGTGCTGCTGTGATTCCGCGGTTTCTTGTTTTGCGTATGTATTTAGGTCCTTCCAGAAATCGCCTTCTCGTTTATTCGTTTTTATATTTATTATACATTTTTCTTATGCAAATTATATCATTATCACGAGCCATTATATATTGTGCGATTTGTCATCCGCTAATATATATTTTGTACAACGATTATATTTAATTTGTCGCTTTCGGAATTGTATTTGTTGTCCGCAACAACTATATCATACTTAGGTATACATTTTTATACTTTCTAACTAATCCTATGTTAATATTAATAACATACAAAAAATTACAGAAACAAATTTGACAAGGATACTGGGGCAGGAAGAAAACGGAAGGGTTTGTCAAACTTCGGCCCATATGATTATTTTCTTATATGCACGTATATTATATTAAAATGTTCAGGGTTATTAAAAATAACTACCTGAACTGAGCACGTAAACCACGAGAGATCAATTGTGCCACCCCTGTAATGACTCCCTCAATGAAGAGGAATTACTCTGTGGAAGGAGTTCAAATGTTATGTTAGAGATAAATTTCATGATGACCCAAATATTATTCCGCCGTAATTGATCTGAGAGAAAAACTTTGCCAAAAACTTTGTGTAGTTGATAGTCTCTAGCCCCGTGTGACTTTTTTCTAGAATTTGGCTATTTAGGTGGCCAAAGTAATATGAAAATATCTTCCAAGATTCGCAAACTCACTTATTTTACACGGTATTTTAGGGATATATTATTTTTAATAAGCCTAATAATATAAAACACATAAAACCATTGTGTCTCGTTTTCATCGATATTCCTCTGCCTACATACATTAGTCAAAATATATAAAGATTATTAAATACGTAAGTTTAAACCTTTATCTAGCTATTAATGTAATATTTTTTACCTAGTTGAAATATTTACTTCTCCCCCTCCCCTCCCCCAGAGGGGGCCAAGTCTTACAAGCCTGCGAGGTTTTGTTACTACGTCCGATTTAAAACAATCTCCATCTATCTCCATCATCAATTTTATCTATTTAACAAGTGGCTAGTTATTTCTCAGCGTCGATATTAGGCGTTCATATGAAGTGACGTAAGAGACGTGGGCTCGCGTCACACGAGTCGCCCGCAAGAAATCTCGTGCGATACCGATAGCAGCGCTGCGTCTCGTTGCACGCGGACTCCTGGGGGCATGGCCAATAACGTAATCATGTCTAAACGCACTGCCGCTGCGCTTATGTTCACTTGATACTTCAGCGCTCTCCATCGACTCATCAATTAATTGTATTATTTTATTTATTACAATAAAAAACAAACCTTAATATGTATACACCTGAAAATTAACTGGGCTCTGCGCATTAGCCATAACTATCGATTGCCGAAAGATTTTTCTAAAACGGACCTAGTTTACCCGAGTTATCATGCATACTAACATTTTTCGCGCACAATTTTAAAACTTGGCCACTCTAGTGGCCGAAGTAATAAACATACTTACCCCCAACCAATCCTTCATACTCTTTCGAACTCCCATTTGATTCAGTGCGTCCGCAGTTTTGGTCCACAAGTTCCTATTTCTATCTATCTCATAATTTCCTGTAAGTAAATAAAAATGTTTATGTAGTTCGACCGTGTATAATATAAAGTTTAACTAGTTTAACCGTGAATAATATCGAGAAAGTAATTAGACAAACGGCATCGCAAAACTTCAAAATTTGTGAGAGGTTAAGTAGATCAGCTCGAGCATGGCGTCGATTCAACATGATTTACCACAATTACGATTGAGGCTCTGCGATTAATAATAAATTATTTAATTACAACCGTCGAAGTGAAACGCAAAATATATCTATGTATAACACGTATTTGTCAAATATTACAATTCACATAGTTACTCCCCCTTTTCCCCCGTTCAGCCCCCTTAAGAATTATGCTGAGTCTCTCTAAATATACCTCGACTATGTATCGCTGGAATTCTCTATAACAGACTGTTGAATTCAATCCTGAATATGCAGTACCTGGCATTTTGGGTGGCAATATCGATTGGCACATGACAACTGACCTTCATGGCTAAGGCCCCTGAACGGAAGTCCAGTTAACACCTACTTACAGATCTTTGAGATGGCCAGTGCTACGCATGTACTTGTTGTATTCGTTTACCTACTTATATAAGGTCTAAGAACAGAAAGCCGCTTGCTCGCTCCTTCTCGGAAACAGAAGCCAAAACTGCAGTATGTCAAATTCATATTATATTTTTTTCACTTAGTTTGTTGGCCTAGCTTAATATACATGTCATATCAAGTTAAAACCCTTCAATAAAAATGCCTGTTAAAAATATCACAAAGGATTATTTTTAATATTGATATTTTATTATACTATATAAAATTAGCAAACACCACTGGAATCAGGGCGTAGTATAATAATCTGATTCAGAAGACATTACTGAGCGACGAAATAAAACAATAACAGCAAAGGCATTTTTATTGTTCATTTCAACCGAATTATAAATAGACCGCAACTCAACAGAGATCACCTTCCTTTCACACGAGCGACCCACAATGCCTAATTGCGAAAAGGGCTGCTCCTCCACTGAAAGACATCCGGTTTCATTCTCGACTAATTTCCGGTTTATGGGGCACTGGGATGCCGTCACACGCGAGCAGAGATACGAGACCGCAAAGGCGGAATACGAGCGACACGGCATTCTACCAAAGACGGAGACACCGACACGCGTGTGTGGTGACGGAATACGGATATCAGCGAGTACGACGCCGGGCGACCTCAGGACGACCTTGGTTCCCGTCAATCATGGTTTCCAGGTTTTAACGACGAGCGAGGAGCGATTCTGAGGAGCCGTATTTTTGGATAGTCGTCGAGCCAAACTCTACACCGCGGTCGGATTCACATTGGGGCAGCAGTAGAAGATATCTGCCTCCTGTGGTTGCACAGTCCGTGCGAGCACAGTAGCTTTCCCCAGCGCGCACTTGGTGCTTACCTGGGACGTTAGATGTGTCCAGCCCACTGCCTGGATATGCTGCAATGTTGGGCTCACTTCCAGCCGGCTTCACTTGTGAGATGTTGGAGGGCCGGGAGACCCGCCGGCGCGTTGGACAGTTGACGGCGGAGGGGGCTACCTTACGTAGCCATTCGTGGTCGCTACAAGTAGGCGGCTGGAGGCTCTCCGACGCGATGTTACTGTCACAGCTTCGAGGGCTACCTTCCTAGCCAATCGCATTTGGCATTGGCGCGCACTCCTCCACAAGTGCGCGCAACCATCGCTGGGCCGGAGCCGTCGCGTGCGACCCTATACGTGCGCGCGGACTTCATTGAGGGAAGGGATCCCGTGGTTGGGGACCATCCTTATACCGCCGCGTCCGACGCTGGAGCGGGAGATTACCGATTTGGCGGGTGGATCGCCATGAAGCGGCGCCCCGGGCATGCATCGCGACGGCGGCCACGACCTCCCCGTGCGCTCGCCGCCTGAAGAATGTTTTGCGGTGAAAACTGTTTTGCCGGGGTCAGCAGCTCGCAACGATCCGTACTTATTTGGTGGCGATGAGTGACCAAGTAAGGAGTTAGCAAGTTAACGCGTGAGCGAGACAACGCATCGGCGAGGGTATTTAGATTACTTTCACTAACATCTCAGAAAAGACGACGCCGGGGCCGCCGTGACGCTTGAAGAGGAAGCGAGATAGTATATTTTAAATTTATATTAATGGACAATCAACGAATCTATGCCAACGCATAGAAACGATTATTGCACATTATTTTGTGATAATAGTAGATTCTTCACTCATATAGTAGAAATAGAACTTCACTCATATAGTCCATCGCCAAGGAGTTGCAAAATATAAAAACTATAATAATTTTGATGAAAAAATTACATTTTATATATAAACAAGATCCCTTGCCGAAATTGATGTTATGGTATAATGAGATTCAGTAAATGTACTTCAGCGATGCCGAAGAAAACTCGATGAAAGTTGTAACTAAGATAGCATTCTAAATTTAGTTCAATGTATCTTCTGTCGAAACGTGAACATAAAATGCTTACTTTGGGAATAACTCTGCTTCACGGCTTAAATTAATAAACGTTTGATATATGTTACGCTAGTTTATTTCGGGTTAATGTCTTTTCTCACAAAGTTGCGAATCTACGTTTGTTAGCAGATCAGATATTTTGTGGCTTGTTGTATTGCGAACTGAACATTTTTTTATACATTTTCTAAGACTAGTAATGTGACTACGCTTACTTTTTCTTAAATTTAAATAAATCCAAAAACAATCGCACGTCTCCTGATTCGTGACGAAGAGGAAATGAAGAGTATTTCCCGAGGGAAGGGAAGGGGGGAGGGGGATTAATGAAGGAACGGGGCATGAAATCTGCCCGACTAGAATTACAATTCGGCGAATTTGAGCGAGTCACTGAGCTCTTAATTCGCCGTAGCTTATGCCGCAAGCAATTCTGTGCCGAGTGCAAATTTACGCACCGTAGCTTTCTGTGCACTTCTTGAATGGCGATATACAGGATGAGTTTACATTTCCAAACAATTTTACTTCCACCGCATGATCCGGGAAACTATAGGAATAAGAAGAACCCTGAACTTCAATAGGAACGACAGCTTCAAACTCTATGCTAAATGAGACCAACTTATGAAAATACGTAAGTGTTGTAACCGTCGATATATGAGGCAATATCCGATGGTTGTAACAGTAATTGTTGTGTGAACGGTGGAATTCCACACTCGTGAGCGTCGCTCTCTACCTATATAATCTGCGCAGTAACAAAGAGCAGCAGTGTGTCATCTAAATCAACCCAGTTT
>JAOPUG010000007.1:9670650-9685637 GCA_027564375.1 Micropterix facetella | reverse complement strand
CTCTTGGGTCGGGGGCCCGTGGCATTTTGCCAGCCCTGCCACCCTATTGTTACGCCGCTGCTGATGCCATTCGTTATTGCTTTTTATTTGAACTTGACACCCACACCATCTTGTATATGACATTTTCTCTATCAATTCAAAAATCAAGACCCAGCCTTTCTATCATTGTAAATTGTGGTTGATCTATGCAGTGGCACACTCCGGACACTGGCAAAAAAATGTATGAAGTAACACAAGTCCGAATACCTACGTCTAATACATGCGCATATTGTGTACATGTATGCGAGGTGCGTATGTATTGCAGCAGCAGCACGCAGCAGGGTTGGCGCGACTGTCATACGCACATAATCACGGTAGTTGACTAGATAAAAGTTTCTAGATACTGAGGTAATCCTATTAATATTATAAATGTGAATGTTTGGATGTTTGTGACAATCACGCATAAACTGCTGAATGGATTTAGATGAAATTTGGCACACAGTTATAATATGTTCTGACAGATATAATATGTCCTACAGTATAGGCTATATAGCATTAAGGTATTTTAAAATTATTTTTATTTGAAAATGCGCAATCGCATTCTTCTTTTATAAACTCCTTCAATTTCCAGAAAAATAAAAGATTCTAACAAAAGATGAATTTTCATTTTTGTTCTAAATTTAAACTCAGATATTAGAATAGTGCCTATGCGAATAAGCTGCTGCACATTGGAGACGGTCAATCGTAAATGGACGCAGACAGCAAAATTCAATTTACTAATGAATTTTGCCATCCAGTGGAGACAGAGGATGAGCTTATTTCACAAGTTTTTCAAAATCTGGATTAATATCCAATGATAATAATTTATCAATGCAATGAATAGTGGTTATGTGAGAGGGCAATGCTGTCGCCAAAGAATGAGTTTGTCAATAATATTAACAACAAAATATTAGATGTGGTAATCGGCAATTTATTGGTATATACATCTATAAATACAGTGATGACAGTACTGGTCATCACTTGCGGGAACAAGCTGGATAAGGATAGCGCTGGACCGATCGTCATGGAGATGCTCGGGGGAGGTCTTTGACCAGCAATGGATGATGATGATTACATTATTGTTAAAAGTTAATGCTTCAATTACATTATATACCTACTTCTATGTCGATATTCAAATGTTTTTTTTTGCTTATTTATATATCAGAATAGTAAAAAATAATAGTGGATCAAGAAGGAGAAATAAAAATAACCGGGCCAGGGCAAAAATAGTCTGGGAAACGCTGCTCTATTAATTTTGCTCAGCTGTCAATTTCCTACAAATAACACTGACACTGAAGAGTCTTTAAAATCCTGGTTTATTCCATTCTAATTTCATCGCAAATCCATAATCCGGTTCTCCAAAGAACATGTGTATTTTAAAAGTAAATCTCGTTGAAAGGGGTTACGTCATCTTCATTCCCTAGAGCCAGTTTATCTCATTAATATTCATAGGTAAAAAACCATCACAGAGTGCCTGTATAGATGAAATGTAAAATGACAGCCGCATGGTAACCTTAAAATTGATCTACGAATTCAACAGTGCATAATACAAAACGATAGTGACACACCTATAAAGCACTAAAACATTTTATTTTTAATTTTTTTGGTGATTTCCAACCAGATTATTATTTTTTGTCTTAGAAACAGTTTTTTGACATGCCGGAACTGAAAACCAAACACCCACATTTTCTTTTTTTTTCAAGAAAAGGTAATTTTAAGTATGGAAATAAATGATCTAATTTATATTATAAAGTCTGCATAATATTAAGCTACTTTATGCATGTTCTACGGTTTATTTAAAGTTTCTTAAGGAATTCGTAATTTTTTACTAGTTTATTGCAACACTGAAATACTATATGACACTCAGAAGTCAAATGAATTTATAGGTTATGTAGGATTCTTAAGGCCCCAGTACACAATGGTCGATACTGTCCCACTACAGGTCATTGCCATTGTGTACAGGGGTCAATGGTACAGGATGGCGGATAATCGCCAGTGGGCAATGGTTCGTGGCGTGCAATGGCGATGTTGTCAGTTTTTCGAGAACACTTCAAAGGAATCATGGCATAGCGTTGCCGGTGGTGTTCACACAGTCGCCCATTGTTCAGTTCGTTATGTTCATTCGGGTGGTGCGTTTATCGAGTCGTGGTATTTTTCATTCTGTGATCGCCGAAATGTCACTATCGTAGAGTAATGAAGAGAATTTCAAGTTTATTTAATTGCATCAATCTGAGCTCGCAATTTGGGATAGGTTCCGATGGATTGTCAGCATCCACCACCGTATTTTGTGTCATTATTTTTATTACTTTGTTCTGGTACATACTTCTATAGTACTGTAAGCAGTAAATAAATAAATTGAAGCGGCCGTGATTACGTGGACGTATCGTAATCTTTTAACACTCAGGCAGCAATGAGCCATGCACCATTGTGCGAATATCTGCTCGCCGATAGGCGATGCTGTCTCACCATGGCGCATGGCCTATTGTGAACTGGGGTCTTTAGAAGGAAAATATTATTATTAGGACGGAAAATCAAAGGATAATCATGAAACCTGGAGAAACTTTAAGAATAATGTGCAACATGCATAGAAAACTGTTTTCTGTTACAGCAGCCTTTTCTATTCTCTCCTACCTCCACCTAACCTCTAGAATAACTACGTAAGACCACAGACCTAACTCAATTAGACTAATTCAGACAAAAAACTCTATATACTAAAGACTTTTTAAAAAGTGGGTCTAACTCAACTAATGCCTTCTTACCAAACAGTAAAGATTTGATCCACCCTCGTGTAAAAAACTTATGAAAACTTGTCTGGTTTTATAATTAATTATGCTCCTAAAGTGCAGCCAGTATCAATTCAAAGGCAGACGAATAACTCAAATGCAATTAAACGAATAAACAAATTCAATTTTAATTTTATTTATAGCCTGCCAAGTGAAATCAGTGACCATAAAATATTGTTGTCATTGTTATATCGAACGTTTTAGTTATCAGAATATATTCTGACATCTGACCTTTACATTTTTACATATTTCGACAGTCATTGCAGAGAGACGGGCCTCATAAATACATGTGCTAATGAGCAATTAGGCGTAGCTTGATTTTACCGCTTTTTCTTAAAATTTCCTACATCAATTTACGACCAGCTTTGAGTTTTTTAACACCCGATAAACCCAGTTGAGTTTTACAACTATTGTAGTTATTCTAATAGAGAAAGAAATAAAATTCATTTTGATATGAATGAGGTCACACTTTGCCCAAAGCTTTTTTAACTGTTTAGTCGTAAATAAAAATATAGTATTACTGCATTCAATATAAAATTTACAAATCGGTCATCCCGGATGCAGACTTTTATATCAACATCACCATAAAATAATGCAAACCTCAGTAATGCACCCTAGATTATCTTGGTGAAAAGTCTATTACAAAATTGAAACATGTTTTAAATATATCTACCTTTAAACTGCATCTCCCATTCCCGCACAGATTCCATTTCCATCGAATTGAGATCACTCAAATCATCATATTCCGTTTCCGATGATGTCACTGAGAAAGTTGCCAACCCTCTGGAAGCATCTCGACCGCCGAATGCTGAATATGGCCCTCCTGAAAATAGCAAACAGCATTATAACATAGATTGAGAGTCTCTGAATCACCTCTGTAATAAGTGAATTGGAAAAAATATCAAATGACAACAGTGTAATACCTCACATAGGCGAAGAGACACAGTGGAGTGAGAGGCAATGAGGAAGCGGATAGACTTGCAAGGCAGGATTCATCACAACCACCAAATGGAATGGGAAAAGAACCGTGGACTGGAGTGGGAACAGAACCAAAGCACAGGTGGAGAGGAACAAATCTGAAGCAAGCAAAAAGGGCTATTAGGGAACCCACACTAAGAGTATTGCTTGAGACTTTCCAGGGATAACTTGAGGAAGACAGTGGGCCTGCTCACTGGGCACTGCCGACTCAACAAGCATATGCACACACTAGGGATAGTAGTCGATTATGTATATTCAACATAGGTCAAAAATAAAACTTAAAAAAAAACATTACTTGGGGATTTGCAATGGGTCAATCGAAATACAATAAAAATGTATTTTGTTCACAATAGTTCCGTTTTTATATACCTGTTATTCATATATGGAGTAAAAGAAAATTTGGTACAGATAAGAAATATTGATGGAGATACAACGATGGTGCCAAAAAATCGGTTAAGTAAGTACAAACGGAGTTGCCATGGAATTCACCGACAAAGGTCGGGTCTATCATAATACTATTGTTACCTCTGACTCTGGACTAACGACTGGCTGTGGTAGGTTTAGGACAGCTGTCATGTGAGGGTTCGCCTTACCACCCATTCACTCCCCCTTCGAAGTCATAGAATTTGAGAAACGGAAATCGCGGTTTTAGATATTTTTTCTAGGAAGGAGTTAAATATTTTCCTGGAGAGACCTTGTAGTGTTTCTTACGAGACATTTCCTTAAATAGGTGAAATAGAGATTTGGCTAGGAGGCTACGAGCGCCAACTTCCACCACGTGAAGGTGAACAGTGAAGTTTGAGTAATTTGTACTCATGGTCCTTTGGGATATTTGATTCCCATGGAACGGTTAATTCTACAATGAGGGCTATCTTCCGAGATAGGAAGTAAAGAGTTATATCTGGACGGAGAGCTGTGCATCCGAGACTTTCAGGGAAACGATAATGCTTAGAGACCGAATCGATCTCCAGAATCCAATCCGAAGCTTTCTTGATTATTGAGAAAGGTTTTGTAGTGGAATATTTTATGTCTTTAGAGCCATACCGCACAAACTGTATTGGTGTTTTGGAGTGCACTGTAAGACTCTTGTTGCCACGAGCCACTTCTTCTGGCTAATTACTTCGTGAATAACAGCAAGGACTTTGTCATAGCGGTAAGTATATCGTCCTTGTTCTAAAGCCACCTTGCAGCCAGCCAAAATATGTCTAATATAATATACTGTATGTGGCGTAAAATATCATATGCATGTATCTTCAGGAAAACTAGTCAATGGAAAACAGGGTACCTTAAAATGGCTTCAAATAGTAATACTGCACCGCTCGGTGATCCGACAGCAAGCCTAGCGCCGTCGTTGGACCAAGCGAGGGCTCGGGCCGATCCTAGGTTATCGATAACCAGAGGGGCAGTGCAAGAAATGCCACTCGACCCGCCGGCTCTCGCTTCCAGCACCACGCAACCATCCCAAGCACCAATAGTTGCCACCTGCAACGTGTTTCACGAATACAGTGTCTAGTGAAGTATAAGCCCAACACTATAACGCCGGTGCCCCTATAGTCTGCACTGCCTCACAGCAGACAGTAGATCAAACATAAACATAAAAGCGGGGCCAAGGCAACACGTAAGATACTTATCGCAAGTGCAAAAGGAGAAGCAACATCAAATCATACTGATTTCAGCCCAATAGAATAATAAAATTCACAAAAACTCAAAATGTAAAAACTTTAAAATCAAATGTAAAAATAAAACAACAGAAATTTTAGGATTTGTTTCAAATATATATATATATTGGATCAATGGCATAATGCGTAAAACTCATTGAATAACAGGAAAAGTAGCGATATACATAGGCAACTTGGCCGGTCCCGTGATTGGTAATCCCTGACTTAATTCCAACAACCTTCTCTCGTCTTCACGATTTCAAAAATACCCATATAGGCTGTGCTATCTCTACCTATTGATCAGATCCTCCTCCAGGCCAAGTAAACCAGGATACACCTGCAGCAGAACCTGCGGGACTCGGATCGAATTTGCTGCCACTTGGTGGTGCTTAGGGAAAAAATGGAGAGTGAGAGAAATATTGTTTAAATCAGCGTTTCTCAAACTGTTTTTACCGTGGACCAGTTATATGTATGCTTCTCCTTTGTGGCTTAGCTCCTTTTCTGTCGTAGGTAATACTAATTACCACAAAAATACACACGCTCTTTTACTGGCTGCTTAGGTCAAACTGAGTGGGCGGATGACGGAGAGGAAAGGTGCGGGCGGGACGCAGGGTGAGTAAAATAAAAACCTCCGGACGTTTCATCACTCGTCTTACTGAATACCTGCCGCAAGGCTCTCAGCCCTACGATGCCACACTCAGAAAGCCAGGTCAATGGGCCCGGCACACATGAAGCACCGTTAAATGGCGATTGCCCAGCGGTATACGTCACAGGCCTGTCGACTGACTCATGACGGAATTTTGAAGTACCCTTAAGCGGACTCTCATGACATTTTGTTTGCTTGCATATGTAAGCCGATATTATAATAAAAAATTAAAATTTGAAAAATATTTCTAATGTATAAAGAGCCAATCACTCAGGTACGTAACTTAGGAAAGTAGGTATGATTAAAAAAAATGGTTGCCTTTGAAAACGCCTGTTTTCGACTTGGTGCTCAGAATGATGTAAAGCGAGCGATGCACCATATCTGTTCTCCTACAAAGCTTGCTTTACTTACACCATTGTGCTTGCTTAAAACGGTGTTGCGCCCCGGAGTGAGAGAAAATGGTGGTAAATATCGCCTTATCGATAGTTTTAAACAGTCAATATTGTAGAATTGACAAATTGGCCTTTTATATATTTTTGGTGATTCTCCTTTAATTATTAATAATATCAATATGAATGGACTGCCAATATGAATGGACGTTCTAGTTTTTTTTTTGTGAAAATGTTTCATAGCGATAACCCCTTACATAGTAAAGTATGGACCCTCTCCGCGTTGCAATTAACCCATTATTATAATTGTTTAAACTTAAATTAATACCTGCCCGCCGGGGCTAGAAGAAGCCAATATTAAATCTTTCTGATCGGATTGCGGTAACATCGGTCGGTCAATATTGCGTAGAAGTCGACCGGTGTTCGCATCATAGATAATAACTCTCCCATCGCAGCCGCCAGCAACAATCTGTGAAAACAAATAATATTATGTCGCATGCTCCGGGAAACCATTGAAATAAGAAGAAACCTGAACTTCAATAGGCTTCAAATTCTCTACTACGTGGAACCTCTTCCTTAAATGGTCTCAATGCCCATCGCCGAGCGCAAGGACGTAACACAAGATACAGTTAGTGTTGTGTGCATGACAGATTTTCAAAATTGAAGCCGGCCGAACCCACCACCCCACCACCGTTATAATCTGCGTAGTAACAAAAGCATTAGCCGTTTACCCGCAGAACAATGGATGACAATTGACAGCACTTCGGACGACTTCAGTCGACCCTGGACAATGGCACTTGCTTAACGAAATCATTTCATTTTTATCCTATTTATAATATAAAATGATTTTCCTCAGTTACCAAGGCTTAAATCTAAAAAAGTGTAAATGACTTTCAACTCAATTTTTTTATGTGGAATCGTCTCTAAAAATCAATCTTCTAATATCCATAATCATAATAAAAAAACAAATTGGTTAATTTTTTTTTTTTAATGAGGATGTGTGCATGAAACTTTTGTAGGTGGCGCTAGCGTCGATCGCTCGGCACAAGAAACTTTGAAGTAAGCGACACACCATGCAAGTGAGTAATATGCCACGCGCGTTGCATCGCTCATGGGCCGGTCGCCGCTACGTCCTCTAGCAGGAGAAAAAATGATAGTAAAGATCCGTGACCAAAGTTACCCCTTGAAAGGATTGCCGTGCTATCTTGAATACCATGTATTGCCATCGCCGAAATATGAAAAATGTAGCACAAATGAAATTACACATTAATTTTAAATGGCAACCCTAGCGTTCCGAGCGATGGACGCACCGCAACAGTAGGCATTTATTTCTGCGACGGGCCTGAATTGAGCTACTCTTTACATTTATCTACTGTGTCTTCGGTGTAGTTCAAGAGAAAAGTACAGCGAAACAGGAATTATATTTAGCCAATAGCTAAACATGAATGTCAAAAACGTCACCTTACACAACTGACAATAAATCATGTGAAATATGAAAGCCAGTATCTGTAGTTGGGAGAAAACTGATTTCCCTTGTTAAATTATCCATTTACTTAATCAATCATATGCCCGAAGTAAAAATAACGTGGCTCACATTGTTATCTAGCATGCACAGAACGGTCGGTGGCACCGGATGCTTGATGAGGGAAGAACCTCCGACGAATATAGTGCCGTCGTAATGACCCGAAATTACGTTAACAGCGTTGCCATCTTCAATGTTAGCATCGTTCATTTTTGTTAGGGCTACGCAGGCCGACGCACCGGCCCACACTGTAGATGCCTTGTTCGTTCTGCAGTCCAAGATCCTGCAATAAGACCACGTTTGAAGCATTGAAATGTCCATGTTGAAAAAAGCCCACTAGCTCCTGCGTACAGCGGTTGCAGTTATTGCCAGCCGCTCGTGTAAATCCCCCCATATTTGAGTCGTAATTTTGGCCCTGGGATTTAATGTGGATTTCTACTACCGCCATATTGCATTATTGGACCCAATACTTTTTAAATACATTTCATTTTTATTAGTTTAGTTTTATATTTAGTACATTTAGGTATGAGTTAGAAAATTGATTTCAATACGCAATAAACTTTAGTACAAAAATGATAAATGCATTCGCATAATATCTTATCATTCCAAACAATTTTAATTATCAAGATATATCAGAAAACACAAATATTAATAGGTAAGTGGCTTACTTACAATCAGCTAAAATATGTCTAGCTGTGCAAGGGGTATTGCTACAAAGGGGACATGAGTTATCCTCTGAATAGCTCCAGTGAGCAGTTACTGGGGTCTGGAAGTGTATGCTGAAAGGCATTTAAATAAAATGTCAGCATCTCTGAAGTCCAGTCATACAACATTATCTTCCAGCGCAATAGAGGAGAAATGCAAAAGGCCCCAAATGTTGTCCACTCATTGTGATATTAAAGGACATACTGTTTCTGTCATAATTTCCTCACAAGAGTGACTCGTTCAGGTCCACATCGCTCATGGTTGCACTGCCATGCCCCAGACCAGCGCCATTTTGGCTGGTTCCAGCAAGATTTTTTTTGTTGAAGTCTATGCGGGCTTGTAAATCATTTGATTCATTACAGTCACTGTGTGGTTTGATTCAATATTGTTGGATCCTTAGAACTGGGCAGAATGGGGGTTTCGTTTATCCTGGAGTTCCAGCGCCTAAAGGGTTCCTTACCTACAACTGATCTAGGAGCTGCACTTTCTTGAGTTACAAAAGTTCAAATGTTAAGGTCATAACTTTTAAACGCATTAGATTTGAAAAAAAAACGGCAATTTGTTTTGATTATCAATGGGAATATTCCATTACAAATCATACATCTAGACCCCAGCCCAATGCATGTGTCTCGAAAAGTACTGGAACGTTTCAGTTCACTACTAGTAATTATCATAAAATCCATACCTAATTTTGCCATCCAACTGCCCCGATAAGAAAAATCCAAAATTCCATATTAGCATAGTAGCTGCTGACTTCAGTGAGAATTTATTGCAAATGACCTTTTTGCCACCCCATTCGGCCCCGATGCGATACACGAAGACAATAGAATCACTCTGAGCAACGCCCAGCATCTCGGAGTCTTCACTGAAGGCCAGAGCTAAAAATGTCAAAGAAAACTGATCAGTCCTGTTGAAGGGACCATATAAATTTATTGATCGAGGCGAATACAGTCAATGCGATACATGCTCGAATGCGAGTCGGGAAATACTGAATGTTTGAGAAATTTTGAGGCCATTTTGATGATGTTTCTCTCTCAACTGGTAACGATTTCAATAAAACAAACATATCTAATGACCTGAAATCAATGTATATCGCCGGTCTCAAACCATAGAGATGTGTACGCAAAAATGCGATTTATCGTTTTTAATTGATTCCATTGTTAACAAACCAAGCATTTCATATAATAAAAGTTGTGACTGTAAAACCACATGCAAATATACAACTAGTTGACTTAATCACAAGAAAACTTATTAAGTTTTTTGTCTCTCCTGAAAAGTAACAGTTATGTGGATATGCCCCAATGGTTTGAGACCCGCAATGTAAATTCCCTAACTTCTCAAAAACTGTAATTGTTATTTTATTTTAGCGCTATTGGCAAACTTCGGCTCATATGATTATTTCTTGTATGTATGTATAAATATGTTAAGATGCTCGGATGTGGCTTTTTGAATTCTGAAAAATGTAGATTTTTTGACGCAATCTACCAGTTGAGTCGAATACTAATTAGTAACCAAAGCACCGAAGCCAGGTGGATCCTGCATCAGCTAATAGAGGGTACTGACAGTCGTTTTTAAATTAAATAAATAATATTAATAAAATAATTAGGTCGTACAGACCCCAAAATCAACTGTCCTCTGTGCATTGGCCATAACTATCGATTGGCGAGGGGAAAATTTAAAACGGACATAGTTTACTCGAGTTATCATGCATAGTAACATCTACACGTCCAGACACACAAACCCTTTCGTGGTTTGGATGGAGAAAAGTCTTTTTGGACGTTTTAATTTCATGTCCTAGAGTCCATCTAAACCACAAAATACTTATGTTTGTCTGTCTGGATGTGGAACGTCGAGAAAATATATTTTGGACAGTTTAATGTTGTTACATTGTTCGCACAATTGTAAGACTTCGGCCCCCCGCAGCGTGGGCCAAAGTCTTTCCAACGAATTTGTGGTCGTATTCAATCCCGGAATATCAGACCTAGAACTTACTACGTTTGCATCGCAATAGGTAGAGCAAAAGTTAGTTGAGAGGTGTCGCATGCTACGGGCGAATCCGCCGCCCCTGGATATTATAACTAATTTTGTCGCCTTGCCACCCCGAGACGATTGCAAGGACTTGTGGACAGAGACATACACGTACCCAACCAAGTAATCAGCCCATCAGAGTCCAACACCTTACAGTGTGGAACTGAGCAAAGACATCCAGCGGGCGGCCTCACTCCTTGAATGATTCCTCCATCCTCCCGTCTGGTCACATATAGAACAATATTGGTGAGTGTCTAAGCTACGAGCGAACCCGCCACCCCAGGATATATCAACGAACTGTATCATTATATCACCTTGAGATAAACGCAGACTTTTGGACGTAGACGATCTACGTACCAAGCTCAACCACAACCCAGCGGGCAATCTCGCCCCTTGACTCCCAGATTTGAACAGATTTCTCTATCCTCCCATCTGGTCACGGGTTCGAAGGGATATTCTATGACACGGAAATATTGATGGCCAACAGATTGTTTCTAAGGATAGGGGACAGCAGGTCAACATCTTCTCCCGCGCCTTAGGAAACGTACCTTTCTAGACTCCTCCGGGTCTCTGCTGATTGAGCAGTGCGTCAGCCGCCAACTTTCGCCCCAAGTATTCCCCCAGATCCGCCGCATAGCGGTTTCATCAGATTAGTCCCTCTTCGTGGAGGATCCCGATAGGAGCTGCTCCGCCAAATCATTAGGAACGAAATAGTTGTCAATATACTTATGTTAATAGGATAGAGCAAGAAATTATTGTCAAGCTATTTCCCATTACTACTGCACTACTGCACTTGCAAAGTATAGTAAGTAAGCTATGCAAGACTAAAACCTCAAACAAACCCCTCGACAGAAGGATTGGAGGATATCATCGTAAGACCAACAAACCTACATTGCTGATGTAGACTAAACAAAATTGCAATATCGAGACAATAGACAAAAAAAATAGTTTATATTGTTCAATTACACGGCCATGGACATGGTGATTCAGACATTATTCGGTAAAGCATTCCAGTCGTGCCGCTTCCACGGAGAGGGAGTACGAGAAATAGACGCTGCGGGGCCGGGATGGATAACAGGTTATTGCTCTCTGATCTGAGGGGACAACTGTACGCTGATAGAGCGGTGAACCTTTAGGCGAGATAATTAGGAAATTCACAGAAACATTCACAAATGATATTTCAAACTCAAATAGCTTAGAAAATAGGATTGGAGATTTCGTGCTGTAGCCAAAAATGTTTCACGCATCATATTCTATAAAAGTGATGCTTATTTTTATTGGCCCAAAAATGCTTGAAACTTGGATGATATCCTTCGATATTATGATAGATAAAATTATATATTACAATATTAATAAATAAATTAATTAATTAATTAATATTTATTATGGTATGTTTTATTGCTCTCTCAGCGTGTAAGTAAGAAAGCGTCAAGAGTGAGGGTGTGTGTGTGAGGGAAGGTCTGTATTGTGGGTGGGGGGAGATGTTTGTGGTGTAATTTTAGAATAATCTAGCTAGGGCTGTCACTTCTCTTACAAACTCATTTTTGAGTAGCGATAAATATCTAGGTTCCCAACAGTATAATTTCCCGGAAAGTCTCGGATGCACAATCCTCCGCCCAGATATAACTCTTTACTCCCTATCTTGGAAGTTTGCCCTTATCGTAGAATTAACTGTTCCATGGGAATCAAATATCCCAAAAGACCACGACACGAATACAAATTAAATAAAATCGTGATCTCGCAAATGCCGTCACTCGGAATGGCTTCTCTGTTCACCTTCATGCGGTGGAAGTAGGCGCTCGTAGCCTCCCAGCCAAATCTCTATTTCACCTATTTAAGGATCTTGGTCTCTCCAGGAAAATAATTAACTCATCCCTAGAGAAAATATCTAAAACTGCGATTTCCGCATCTCAAATACTATGGCTTCGAAGGGAGAGCGAATGGGTGGTGAGGTGGCGCTCACATGTGGCAAGACAGCTGCCCTAAACCTACCACAGCCGGTCGTTAGTCCGGAGTCCACCGCTCACCCCCCCAGAAGTGTAACAATAGTATTATTATGGGCTCGACTCTGGTTGGTGAATTCCACGGCAGATCTGTTTGTACTTACTTACTTAGATGATTTTCTAATAAGAAATATCGTATGATAAATATTAAAGCATAAATATCGGCTAAATATTTTTAATATTGGTGATTGGTATCCGTTGAAAAATGTATGCGCCGTAATGTCCACAGACATTGCACATCATAGAAACGAACTCACCGACGATGCAATAAGATCTTTTCCCGGCATTCGGATCGGCGGGCTTTGTGTTAAATTTGTCCCGTTTCACTCCGCTCTCGTCAAACAAAACAATTACACGGTCGTGTGTGGCGACCGCCAACTTTCTGTTATTCGGAGCCCATGTTATAGCCGCCACGGGACTGTCTGTCTCCTGGAACAACCATTTAAGATGAGTTAAAACGCGTCATTTATCATAATGACTGTTTTCCTCAAATACCTGGCCTTCTATGATTGTTTGAGTAAATTTAAGCTGCATTTTTATTCGTAAACGGAGAAAATCGCCACATTCGTATTTTTGTGCGCTTTAAAACGTCACTATGGCAACGGATCCGCCGATAAATAGGGAGAACATTACGATACATCGATACATCGATACATCGAGATATCGTACATAAATATGTATAAATATTGTAAAATCTGTAGTCAGATCAAAACTATTAAGGTGTCGAAATGTCGATGTCAAATGAACCGTTTAATCCGTTTCTATTCATTCGCCGTCAGTCGATCTGTTCATCTCACAGACTTATTCGATTCATCTGTTGCCCTGTTGGCGAACGGACGATTGTGAGCGCAAAGTATGCGCGCGCGCCGGCTCTGCCTGTTCCATATAAGATTATCGTGCTTGTTTTGAATTGTATAGTCCTTCAAATGTTTAAATATCATAAAAAATCATAGGTCACGGTCATAAAATATTGTTCGTTCAAAAAATCCGATACGAGCGCTGGAAGTGACTTGAACGCACACTTTATTTTAGATAGACACATTTTAATCGTAAATATATTTTATTAATTGCCAGCTTAGTCGCGGATAATAGGTATTTAGTAAAATATAAAATATAAAACAGATTTGTTTATCTTAAATTATCACTACTTATTTGTTGAAAAATATTTCGGTTTATTCCAGAAACAATGCCGCCTAATAAATCAAATCGTAAAATTTGTCAGTAATTCGGTATAAAATGCGACAAATAGGTACCTGAAAACATTATGGCAATACAACAAAACTTCATGGCCATCTAGCAAAAGTACATTCTCAGCATTTACAAGAGGAGCCTCACAATAAAAACAAAAAATTAATACTATCGCTACTAATATTCCAAGGGCTGAAACTGCTTATAATGATTTAGGTGACTATGATTCAATTATGTCAAAAAATGCAGCACAAGCAATTCAGAAGTAGCAGTAGGAGAGCATAAAATTTCACAGAAAAGTGCTTGTAGTATGACGCTTGTTCAATCAAACGTAGATGATTTCTTTAATAATATTTAAAAGTATTTCTAATACTGAAACCTTAACACATTATATATTTATGGATAATAACGCACTGTTGACCGTAGAAGGCAAAGATTTTTTGTATACAATAAAAGCATGGGCGTTCTCTAAAGAAATTCCTCTGGAGATTCTGCATTGCTGAGACTCGAATGGGATGCGTCACTAACGTTTGCTGAACCGCATGCTGGAAATGCTGTACTCCATAGATAGAGCCAAACGAAACGCAACAATAATGGGGTCCTAACCATCGATTATCGATATTTTTATGAACGATATTTTCCTACTCACGATTACTCTTATAAAGAAGGATGCATTACTGATCCATTAATGTAATTACTGTAATTACTGGACCTAAAATAAGGAAATGAATACAACCATTTTCATTGAATAAGTAAAAAATGGAATAGGGAGGTGTAAGGTACTTCATTGACATTCAGATTACCTATGACATTTTAAAATGGGTGATCATATTTTTTTTATTATTATTTTATCAAGTTATCCATTTAACAGTAACATATTTTAACAAAAAAAGAAAGTGAAAGTGAGTCTAAATAACAATAATATTTTTACTTTTTTATTTGTGAAGCAGATTAAACAAAATCTGTATGGATTTTATCACCCCACTAGATTTATTGTCTGTTCTTGGGTGACAGTATTTAAAACATAATGACTGTTTTTTTGTTACATTCCGATCGTTCATTCATTCTT
>JAOPUG010000007.1:9577620-9594566 GCA_027564375.1 Micropterix facetella | reverse complement strand
TGGGTGGGAATCGAACCCACGACCTCTAGCGTAGAAGGCAGGGTTACTACCCACTGAGCTACGAGGCCCGTCAAACGGCCCGTTATCTTCTTTCTGGACCTGAGTATCAATATACTCCATGGAATGTATCAATCTACTCTGGCACTGGACACATTGATCGAGTCCCATTATTGTGTATATAATTCGTAAGAAATTCAAGGTAATATATTTTGGGTACATATGTTTTGAACTAGATTAAATACTCAATAGAATGACGTTAATTCTAGCGTAAAATGTCCTTTACTTTTTTTTAATAGTCAAGCGAGAAAAGTCTCAATCCCCCGTTTTACTGGCTTGACTTGTATGAATATATTATTTTTACATACCGTGAAAAAAAATTGGAGATGGTCTTCTTCTTCAAGTTAACGGTGTCGTCTGGCAGGACTCGATCGAATGCATTAGCGGCGGCGGCGGCGGCGGGGGCCTCGACGAGCAGCTCGTCGTCGCGACTGGGGTTGCTCCCGGAGAAGGAACAATCGGACAAGCTCGATATGGTGCTGGAGAAGGAGCCGCCGTCCTTGTCGCGCTGGTGGCCGTTCCGCGGCAGAGTGCTCCGCGGAGACTCGCCGGATACACTCTCGCCGCGCTCCGACAGCGAATAATGACCCTCGTCCGAAGTGGACTCCGACACGCTCGCCCTCTTACCGCTCTTGGGACTCACGAACAAGAGCTGCTTCGTGATGGGGTTGTACGCGAGGCTCATATTATCCAGCGCATCGTTTAGGTTCACGTCTTTATTCAGGCAGTACTGGACGCTGTCGCTCCTATCTGTTTTGCTCGCGTTTTGATCCTCATCTCCGCGAAACAACGCTCGATGGAAGTAGGGATTGTATTTCGACACTTCGCTCGCGTCTTTTGGATTATCGAACGTATTCACCAATTCGTTTAGCAATTTATAATCGCCGAAATCGTCCTTCCGCGGAGTTGGCTCATCTTCGCTGCTATTCATCGTCGTTTACGTTGAAAACTTGGCACGGTTACTGGACCACACTAATTCATTATCACAGTCGAACACAAAAACCGCTCGGATACTAAAGTACAAACAAACGTAATCTAAATATAAATAAAGCGAAATAATGTCGACCGCCGCGACAGAGGCAACCCCACTCCGCGCGACTTGACGCGAACAGACGTGAACTGACAAACAAATGACAAAAATAAGCAAAGCGAGCGACGTATTATATCAGTTCAGATCGCGCAATCACGTTATTAGAAAAATGCAAACAAAAGGTAGGCATCCTTCTCTAACGGCTACAAGAGAGAGAGAGATGCAAGATCCAAATTCGCCGTATTAGACGTCTTTATCCGATCACTACGAAAAAATCTTAACAAGGGACCAATAGAGATGTGCACGCGATGTGCTGTACAGCCAAAGTCTCTAATCCGTACTTCCAATAAGCAATGTTTGTTTTAATCAGCTATTTAGAAAAGTATGTTGTGCAGCTATGGGGCTTTTTCTACGTGGCGCTAGCGAAGATCGGCTTGAGGGCGCAGCGGTGACGGCACAAGGAGGTGTGGTCACAACACCTTCGTCACAACAAACAGTAACCTCTTAGAAAAACATTGAAAACGAAGCGAGCGACGTCACGAGTCGTAAGGGCTACCACAAATCGCAATACGATAACTAGACAATTGTACCACATGCGCTATTTGGTAACTTTGAATAAAATACGCAGAGAGGTCTCAAGCACTTGCCATATGGCCGCCACACCCCCAGAAAAAAGTAAAAAGCACAGCGCAGTACGTTAATTTTCCACAACCCTCAGCCACGTAACGGCAGACACAGGCGTTTGTCGTTACGTATCCCTCTGCTCGCTTCCTTTGCACCCTATCCCCACCACGCCTTGCCATCAGAGAGTGTGTTTACTGTTCTCTCTGTATAATGTGTCTCCGTGGGCTATCGCCGCTGCACCTTCTAGCAGGAGAAAATGTGTCAGCAAAGATGCCCACTATTCTAGACCGAAGAAACTGTGATTTCTCGACTTTTCAATAATTGGAATAAATCGTAGTTTTCATTTCTCCGAAATTCGTCTCGTAACTCAAGTCCAATTCCGTCCTTTCAGCATTTCTCTTTGGTTTCGGGTTTCCCCATTATGGTGCCGCTTTATCAACTCGTCTGTATTCAAATGAAGGCAGTAAATTCAGCGCGCTGTGCGACTGTTCCTGCGCTCACGCCACCCCTCGCTAAGTGGTGGTCCATCAGTGCCATTTAAGCTATAAAAAGTATTTGAACTTTATTTATATTTTAGCTAAATATGTTTACTTTGCTTTTTCCATTTCTGATTGCATATGTCTTAATAATCTGGGGGAATGATGAAAATTCTTATACTTCAATAACAGGAAAATTAGCGATATACATTGGCAACTTTGGCTCGTCCCTGACTTCCAAAATGGCTTAAAGCCTATTCCAATAGGAGTCTCTCTTCACCGCTATTTCAAAAATACCCCTATACGCCATGCTTGATCTACCTATTTGTTATATCGTCCTCCAGGCCAAGTAAACCAGGATACATCTACAACAGCACCCAAATGACCTATTCCAACACGTTTTTGTCGTCCGTCTAGTGTAGGTGTATACAGATCCGTCAATTAAAGAGCTTCTACCAGAAATTCGTGTAAGCCGTTTTTCATCGAATCGGGAATCATGAAGATGTGCTACATCTATCAAAATATTATGTCCGCTCGTAAACATATTATGTATATCGGAGTTCCCGACGAATAGTGATTACAATCAACACAACACGGTAAATAAATTTGACCTACACCTTAATAGGCACCGGCTTAACAAGGTGTGATGCAAAAGTTTCGTTCACCAAAGCATCTGTCCTTATAACAAAATTCCTGGGCATATCAGAAGTTTTGGAGATAATGATTTTTTTAAATTAATAGTCAATAGCTTAGACAAAAATCAAGCACACGGCATGGCTGTGGATAATGTTGATTCCATATTTCAAGAAGATAATGGTTTAAAATTATAGAAAAGGAAATATCTTGAGAGTTGAGACTTACCTAAGAGCATATTTTTATTGACGATGGCTTTATTGCTGGATTTAACCATTAATTTAAATGTTGACATTTCTTGTATTTGATTATCTATTTTCATCACTACCACATTATTGCTATAATAATTATGCTTATCATATTGTTCTCATTATTTAATCATCAGTTTCCATTATTACAATATTTCCTAATAATTGATGATTCTGACACCGATTAAAGCTTATTTAAATTAATTTTGCTTATAAGTGACAACTATCACGATAGTTAATTTTCCATTACATTATTAAGAAAGACACACCAAAGTGTAGGAATAGAATAGAGTACGTACTGGAGTAGAATGAATCGTATTATAGTGTATTCAATCAAATACGACAAGTACGCAGTCTTTCGTCGACTCGACTTTTGAAAAGTGAGGCCGACCACGCGACTTTATTTTTGCACACAGCTCTACTCAGTTGATACGCACTCTGGGAACGTCACAAAGAAAAATAAAAAAGAAAAATCTGTAATGTCAGATTACGCCATGGCGGCGTAGTGGCGCGCGTTAGGATTTTCTGTTGGCTTATTAGCCAGTTTTTCGTTCTGAGGATAGTATATGTCCCGCGAGTGTATTTCTGTGGTCATGATTCATTTGCATAATATTCGTCGATACATTAAAATTTGATTTGCCGGTAAGTTCTGGATTTTAGTTGCCGGAGTTTTTCGTAATATAACGAAAACACAACCTGTTTATTTTTAAATTCATGGCTTTGTTATAGATTCAATCTTCACATGCAATGGATTATTCCGTGGCTGAGCCTTCTCCGAGTACAGATAATCTATATCCGGCTCTTTTCGAGTGTTTCGCCGTGATATTTTGCGGGTTCGTAGGATCTTTATATTAGTTATAGAGTCGAGCGCGGAGTTATGAGTTATCCATTTTCAATTGCAGATATGTGGCGGGGCGCCTAAATATAATAACGCAAAGCGAAGCAAAAGGTCTCTCAACTTTTGTGGGTAATTTTGCTTTGCCATCTCTAATCTTTCTGTCGCTCGCGGAACTCAATTTCGAGGCGGTGAATTGGTATTTCTTGCTGGCAATACTGCTAGCGAAAGGAGCCGTCTTTTTCTTTGTTGTCATAGTAACGTTGACCATAGCCAAGCCTCTGAACCTGGGACGCGCCGGATTGTTCGCTATTTTCTGTACGCAGAGCAATGATTTCGCTATTGGCTATCCCATCAGTGAGTATCTATTTCATTGTATGTTAACGCTGCTATAGTGGTACCCCTAAAAGTCACATGAGTGGCCGCGAGCGGACCGAGAATCAGCAATGATTCCACTGTCAATTGAATGTGTTATTTTGAAAAGGGCCAAGACACACATTTTGCCTAAAATGGGTTATTAATGGGGTCACGTTCTACTATAGAGCTTACATATTTCCATCGAAATCAACGTAAGTCCAGGTAACTAGTATAGAAGTAAAAGTTTTTTTTGTATGTCTTGAAAAGAGTAGTAGTCGGGGCATTTGTCCTTTTCATACTAAATGATGAGGCGCGATTGCCGTAAACCAAATTTTCTCTGACAAATGTGCCGGGCAGCTTATCCCGGTCACTCACATGCGTGAAAACATTTGTACATTGTACGAAAGTTTTCTCACATGCGAGGGGCCGTCAGCGAATATGCAATGTTTATTCGCATACTCAGCGAATATGCAGTGTTATTCGCATACTCAATTTCATATTCATTTGCGCTTCCTCTTACACTTGTTGGAAAATGTCTCAGTCTTGCTTGCGATTTTGCGAACTGTAGAAGGCGAAGATAATTTTATTAGAGCAGTTGGGCTATTTTACCACTTAATAATTAATGATTTACTAAACTCGCTGTATTTAACCAATACAGACCAGAAATATTTACATGACAACTATAGTTTCAATCGAGTCATATCGCATTTGCCTCGGTAGAACTTTCATATAACATAAATAATTACATTTTCTTACTTAAATATTTATGGTGCCTTGATATTTGTACACCGGATTAAAAAAAAACTGTGCATTGCCTCAAATGCGAACCATATTGGCTGGTACACTTGATCCATACTCGAACCAGTGGAGCAGAAAACTTTTACTTTTTTTAGGTGCTCCCTGTAAGCTGCCATCGCAGAATTTCTTTTCTTGTTTAAATCTTCAAACATGCATTTTTAATCCTCTCCCAGGCGTCATTAATTGCCATTCTGTTTTATGCGATTTCTTTTTAGGATCCCATATGGTAGGTTCGCTCTGTATGAGCTCCGACTGACTGACGCGCGAATTTTTGGGAGACCACGCGAAGGTTGGAGCTTCACGCGCTTTGATGTGCGTCAAAAAACTGACACAGTTTGGAATATAGCGAATGTAGTCAAAACTTTGCATATTGATTTGCCAATGTCTATACTTGTGGGTTCGTGTATTTAGGTGAATGTGAGGGACCGGCATTAGAATCAATACAATTTTTGACTGGAGGATGTTGGAAATATTTTGTATATTGGCAACATTGACGTTGGCCACAGAATGTTTGCATATCATTTAATACGACGGTGTAAATTAGTGTTATAGTTATAAACCGAACTGTGTAAAATAAAACTCGTTGTTATTCTATGCGGCTGCGATCTCAAAAGGAGGCTTTCATGTTTACCTTTTGACCATGATTTGGGCCTAGTTAAATGAAAGATCACTAGAGCAATATGAAGATATAAGAGCAAGCTCTAATAATAATAAAATATTTATTTAAGAAATCCACACTAAAGCTGTCTTCAATTTCAAATATTGATAGTATAAGCATTAAGTATAAAGAAATGTCTTGCTATCCAGCCTCTAGAAGCTTTACTAGGAAAGAAGGTGCCAAGAGACAAAATATGAGTTTCTACATGTCATCATTCTCGGGATCTTATCAAACATCCAAATTTATTGGTGACACGCGGACAAAGAAGAGATTGTATAGACCTACCTACTGGACGCGTGGTATATCCTAAAATCCTATCCCCTCTTAATTTCTTTAATTGTACTATTTTTATCCCCTCCACTTTTTATGTACCTGAGTAAATACACCACGTATTACTGCACGAACAGTAGCTGCGGTTGAACTTTAGTCGATATTGCAAGAATGTTCGTAACACACAGTGATTACTCGCTTTTGTCCGTGACGTATTGGCGAAAATATTCACGGAGAGAATCGAACTATTTATATGGCTAAAAAAGCACATTCCGGGCGTGATGTTAGCTATGCTGCACGTCAGTGTCTTAAACCGTCGCAAGGAGTCACAGACAGAGTAGAACCTCACACGTCCCTAGGCTCCACATCTGCCCGCAGTCTGTTACCCGACCGGCCCGCGTTACCTGCGCCAATCGCCTCTTTCCCTTCTTTAAAACTCCCTTCGCTGTCAAAAGAGGACTGGAAATTTTACAACACTAGTTTAGCCCCTATTTTACATCACTCTTTCAACCGAAATGCCACTGCGAGTGTTCAGCTGTCGTCTTTGCAGATGGCGGTCTATGAATACTTCTCAGGGGTGTACCCAAAATCAACCCATGTTGAAAAAAAATAAGGCTGCTTAAAATGTGAACAACTTTTGCCATGGGACCAACGTTATGTTGCAATCGAAGGGGGGATAATATTGAAAAATATTGTTAATAAGAGTGTTATTATATATGTCCTAGGTAGGTTTTATTAAAACATCTATTGAATGAAAACACTAATAAATTACTTTTTCAACTTTTATTTCTGCTAGTGATTAGCACCGCTACCAATAAATGCAAGCAAAACTTTTAGACAGCTTGATAACGATATCGTTAAAACGCTCCGGGGTGGACGGGTTCGCATTTAGCAGGCGACACATCATCAATCTGATCGCATTAACAAATCTTATTAGTTTTTGCAACAATTTAAATAGCTGCTGATCATAAAACACAATACAATACAATGTATATCTTAGGACAATAGTCTAAGGCACATTGGAAGTGTCCCATGCTACAAGCGAACCCGCCAACCCTAGACGCTATAACCAATTCTATCATTTTCTCACTCAGAGATGAACGCAAGGAGTTGTGGACGAAAAACAATCCACTTATCTAGTTCCGCCACTGCCCATCAACACCTCACGGCGAGGCACTGGGAAAAACCACTCAGCGGGCCGGGTCACTTCTCTCCCTGACTCCCAGATTTAGACAGATTCCTCCATCCGCCCGTCTGGTCACGGAATCGAAGTCGCGTACGCGGCCTCTACCTGATTTGATGAATGCGGTGTTTCATAGCTTGGAAATATCGCAGATCCAAGGCGTCCTTTACTCGGCATGTCACCCGAGATCGGGCGGCCAACGGATCGTTTTTAAGGATAGTTGACATCAGGTCAGCATCTAACCTCGCATCTTAGAGAACATACGTTCCCAGACACCCCCGACCGTTTGTCGTTGAGCAAAGGCAAACCTATCAGTGTATCAGACATCCACGGCCGCCCGAGGCATTCCCCCAGTGTCACCGCATTACCGGGATACACCGGGTTAGTTTTTCTTCGGGGAGGCTGTCGGATGGGAGTTGAACCGTGAGTCGGGCCGACCGCGATAACAGAGTTGGCCATTAGGGCCCGAACTGCACGGCGCATTAGGTCCTCGAGTAAGACACAACACGCACTAAAAATGAAGAGCAGCGCATGCGTCGGACACACCTCTCTGGGAATCACAAAAAAAAGGTTCCCCTGATCGCCAATTCCATGGGCTGCTGTGCCTCTGCCACCCCGCTGCAGATTTGAGCGTTGGATCAACCCAAAAACAACAAATATCTACCTTAATAATATTTTGATTGTCAGAAAAAAAAATAATACCAAAGAAATTCAAATAGCGAACACATATTTTGTTTGAAGCTTGGAGATTATTGAAGAGACATTTATATGTTTCCTGCATATTTGTTGACTTTACCAATCGGAGTCAATCTTACGATATAAACACTTCTAGGGGAGTAAACTAGGAGTTACCGGACTAACCACCGGCCGTGGTATAACTACAGTGTAAACAGAACTACCAGTGTGCTAATGAAAGTCGCCGCAAGCGTGAGGAGGTGGGGGGTGATGAGCGGGAGGGGGATTCCGCTCCCACAGAGAGCCCATAGTTGGTGGTGTGTTGTTAACGCTAGTTGGCAAGTTGTTAACGCTATCCAACCTTACAATTATTAATTATACCTACTACCCGCAGGAAGGCCAACGGTGACATTTTCGATAGATCAATGGCATTGTCACGCTAGTATTTCTATTTACACTGTGGTATTACATAGAAATTCCATATATAGTTAAGTGAAAGGTCTGTGCATTCTAATTGGATGTAGTCAAGTGACTGTGCTTCCTATTATGGATTGCTCTCGTATTATGACAGTTTTTTCTTTGAAATCTATGTAATCTCTTTCAGTCGTGGCCGTTTACAAAAACTCCCACCCGGACTATGCATCATATCTGTACTTGATGGCGCCGATATCGCTGGCCATTCTCAACCCGATTGCATTCGTTCTGATGGAGATAAACAAGCAGCGTCTCGAGCGAGAGGACAACGACAGCGTCGAGATGCTGCCCAAACACACCTACCCACAATTACAAATGATCAAGAGTGTAATCAAAGGAGTTGCTCTCAACCCCATACTTGTCATGACTATACTTGGGATTATTGGAAATCTCATGTTCTCGAGTACGGTTCCCGTTTATGTATCAGGAATTTTGAGTGTAAGTATAGTAAAAGTTAAAAATAAAAAAAATGTCACTTCTAGCGTGGAAAAGTGTTTCTCTTTTTTATCTCAGTGGAAATAGTTATTAACTAACATCCCAGAGTTAGGTAGTGATTCTAAGGGTATCCACGCATGGAAACTAAGGTCATCGGGCGATTGCGATTGGCCGGTTGTGGATTTGGTCGAGCGTGGTACGCTCGTTTCATCGGGCGGTTGACTTTAGCACGCATTGAACGATTTCTAACCGGGAGAGTGTTTGTGCTCTTCTTCTGCATCCAAAGAAACACGGAAAACAATCCTGGGTGCATCGCATCCACTATTAAGCGGAAGACCTTTGGATTTATTTCACCCCACAATAACATATCTATAAGACATTTAGTAACTCTAAGTAAAACAAAACAATAATGAATAAATTGTACATATTACAGCATTTATTTAAAGTTTGCATTATAATTAGCCAAATTTGAATTGAATTAAATTTGCCACGAGACGGCCGACTTACAACCGGGCTCATGCGCGGCCTCTCGTGCAAAAGCATAGGTGTAATGCTGTCGGTTGCGATCGGAATGAAATTTTGTATCTCATCTCAGATTTTATAATCGGCCAATTTGATAAGCGTCCATGTGCACTTATACATAAAACACCTGTGTTATTGTTATTGGTGGCCGATAGTTTGTTTGACCGGTCGCTTTAGCCTCCATGCGTGCCTAGCCTGATTGCCAATATTACGATAAACATATATGTTTTTGTATTTAAAGGTCTTAGGATCGGCCTTTTCGGGATCAGCTCTATTTCTGCTCGGACTCCGCATGGTGGGACAGTTCCATAGGTTGAAAGGACCTGCTCTACTACTGCCTGCCGTTCTTATCATAGCAAAGTTGTAAGAACTCTTATTTATTCGTCATTGTTTTAACCCATCAGAAAACTCCCATGACTTTAGGCAAAACAATATCAAAATAAAATATGAATACAAAGGATTTTTTATGTTTATTATCTTTTGAGACTATTTATAGTGTTTATACGGAAAACAGCGACTGACAATAATGTATTTCTTGCTAATTTATTCACCGAACATAAATAGGCATCATGTTTAAATGGACTCTTTTAAGTACTTCCACGGTAGCAGGGGAGATTGTGGCTTACGTGCACGATTTCAATTATGAGGCTTAAAATTAAAATAAATTATAAAACTTATTGTAAAAGAGAGTATTAATATCGTTCCTGTAGAGCGCAAATTAACAAGTCAAAAAATGGCTAAATTGAGTTAGGTTAACATCATTAAAATTGCCATATTTTTCTCCAAATTTCAGTCTTTTTGCTGTGGCTGTAGGTGCCATAATTTTTGGTTTAGAATGTTTTAAAAATAGGTAAATTTGTAATTTTACTCATTTCATGACAGGGAAAACTACCTAATTTATTTAATTGTTATCTTCATACATAAGTAGCTTTAATTATTTTGTCACTACTGTTCAATACTTAAAACTTAGCATATATTCGAAGATTGTTTTGTAGAGAATTTAATGAAGAACAAAATGGTCTTTGACAGGTTTCGGGTAGCTTTAACCGTTTTCATTAAAAATATTCAAAACCATGATTGTGTACACAATAGAGGGGGAAGGGGGGGGGGCAATTGAAGTACAAATGTAAAAGCTACATGCATGCCAAGTTTCATGCTTTCTTCCTGATGGGACCATAAAAGCTATTTTCTCGAGCTAACAAGCTGTACTATTAGTTCATTTTCGTTTTCGTAATTTTTGACGATCAGTGTGTTTTAAAATTAAGTAAGTAACTCACTTAATGAGTCCGGTCTATGGGTTTGATGGTGGCATTGTGGATCTTCATAATTTAGCTGTTGACACAGCGAATTGGCTAAGCAATTTAAATAAACATTTCATATTTAAAATTCAATGGTTTGATTGTTTTATTCTAATTTGATTATCTTATTCTATATTTTCATAATTCTATTCATATTTTATAATTAGTAACATTGTAATTAATGGCTCTATCAATATATACCATGCCATTTGCGTTAAAAAAATGAACATAGTAATATATTATATATGAATAACTTGTGAAACACCACTTCTAATATTATATTTTTGTTTGATCTATGTAAGTAAAATAGAGTTTTGCGTACTGACAAAAATCCTGTTGCTTGTTATTTTGTACGGTGTCATTTTTTTTTTTAATCTTTTTTTTTTTACAAATGGCAAGAAAGTTTTATCTTTGTTCCAGATTAGTTCTGCCAGTTCTGATGCGTGAGTCAGTCAGCCTTTTGAAAGCCGGAGTCAACGCTTCGGACACGGAAAACCTCAGCACTTTTGGCTTTCTTTATGGCACGGTGCCCACCGCACCGGCGGTCTTCGTTTTCTCCACGCAGTATCAGTTGGACGTTGATTTAGTGAGTAGCGGTTTGTTGTCTCTCCGTAGCTTTTGACCTATTCTCCAATCGGAATTGTGCGTTGTTTGCAGATAGCGTCGTCGATGGTCGCCTGCACTTTTATCTCTGCCCCGCTGATGTCCATCTCCGCACGTATGATAACGATTACGGAAGACTACGCCCCCCACATCAAGTCTTACGCTTTTGGCTTGTCTATAATCGCAACGGTCGCCTCTCTGTGGCTCATTCTCGTTTTTATCATCACCAAGAAGTACACGAGAATGCCCCATAGAATAACACTATGTCTGATTGCGTCGCAGGTGACACTTTTTTATGGCATTTATTTTTTAAGGTAACCTTTATGATATTTTATAAAATCACATTACGGGTACACGATCATCGGTGAGGTCTTTCAACGTCCGCTTGATCGACATTGAATCCTAACCAATCTCTCACTCGGCAGAACATTTGTTGTCTTTACCACTTCTGAATATGTGTTGACTTTCCTCTTAAAGACTTTAGCATATCGATTGGCATTGTCTGTGTCGGACGCTGCTAATTGTTACATACATACATCCTCTAAATTTGTGTATCTTGTGCCTTTACTAACTGAAAGCAATCGTCATTGTGTTTTAGAAATTATTATTTTAATATACATTTTTTGTCAATTGTCAAAACAACAAACGAGGACTAGGTAATTTTCCAAATTTATTTTATTTTAATATATGCTGTCATAACTAAAGAAGTACAGTTATATTTTTATTAAAGTGACTAATATTCATCCAGCTGCTTACTAAAGTCAACATTTAAAAGTATTATTTAATATTGAATTTCGAATCTTTCATCGTGAAGAATTGATTTTTTCCAAATAATTTGCCTACAAAGCTGCTGCAATAATATAGATAATTAATTACCTACCGATGTACCTAGTAAAATATAGTGAATTCTTTGTGTGTTTTGTAGGCTGAATTATCTATGCTGCATATATGTACGGGGGAGGTAGAAAAGTGCTCGGCCTAACAGTGAGACAATAATTTCGTTGAAACTTTTAATTTTTTTACATAATTCCGTCGAACCGCAACACATTTTTTATATAATTTCTTGAAGGCTTCGATCTTGTGAGAAATACCAGTTTAGATCTCTGCCGTACTCGGAAACGGCGGTATGGACCTCTTTATTGGATAAAACTCGCGAGGTCTAGAAAGAGGAAAGGGTCACTGGGTGCCACGTATGGAGAATACAGTGCCGCAATCGCAATCGCATGTGACTTGTGACTGGGTGAGTTGTCTTGCAAAAAGAGCACACCACGACAGATTAGTCCATGTCTATTCTCAAGAATGGCATCATGTAATTTTGAAGGCAGATCAGTATAATAAATGTAATAATCTTTTATTTGGTAAATAACCATGATCTTGCCGACACTGGGTATATCATTATATTTAACAGGTGCTCGTTTTCCACACGGTTGCCACTGCATGCTTTGCTGTTTGACATTTTCCGAATCGGCCTTTCGGCTATCGAGAAATTCATTCACAGCCACCCTGAGCATTTTGGGCACACGATGGTAACTGACCTCATTCATGCCCAATTTTTCAAGCGAGATGTTATGATTTCGATCAACCGTTTCTAGTCAAACGATTGATCTCCAAAATGAAGTCTTCAACTTTTTTATCTACGGCGTCTCCAGTTGGCGCTATCTATGGCGTCGTGCGTTGCTAGGTTTGTTATCGAGCGACTCTCCGCCAAACTTGAATCGGTACGCCCAGAAATTCATAGTGGAAAACGAAGGAGCGTCCATCGGTAAAGCTCGCAAATAGCTCGATAAAAGCTTGCAATCGGTCATTGATTTTGTCGGTGCTTTCCCCTGTTTTATCAAGAATTTAATCACCGATTAATTTCTTTACCGGATACTTTTTCAAATAAAAAGAAATACTCGATTCGCTTCTTTCAATCGAAAGTATTTTTTCTTTTTCACAAAAAAACATTTTGCAGCATTGGTTAATATTTGATAAGCACACCGAAGATTTTATATTAATAAAACATCCATTTTCCAATGGAATCGCCGCTCTATATTATGCAGATAATTTTTCCACCCCCTGTGAACTCCCACGTTATTAAATGAAGTATTACAGTTTGAGGATTAAAAAAAAAGTTCTAGAAAGTAATGTTACCATTGAAACTATTGCAGATTGTAATGACTGCGAGTGCAATTTGGGGGGAGTCACTTCCGGACCAGACCTCGTCGTCGATTGTGTTGGCTAAGGAATCCTTACGATTATTCGGCATGACATCTTCGCGACTCTGGACCGCAATGCTCGCAGTCTCAATACTCCTTCTAGAGGTTTGTGAATTAGGTAGCTAGCTACGCGGTAAGTCAACAAAAAATGCCCGACTTGATATTTTCTCATTTGTTACAGAGCCGCGGTCCTTGCTTTGTGATTACAGTATGGCCTATCATGTGTTGCTTGTGTTGGATCGGATCTGCCATTTTAGTCACTGTTGTCATGTTGACGAGAGTAGCCGCCGTCACGGTCAGCATGGACGATGCCACCAATGGAATGGGACTCTTCGTCTTGAGCTTTAGCCTCCTAGGTAACATCAAATTTTATTCTACTTTTCTGCAAACAACAACATTATCCATCCGTATCTTTAGAGCATAACCTGAAGGTCAGGAAAATACAAACGTAGTCATTTCAATAACAGGAAAAGCAGCGATATACATTGGCAACTTTGGCCCGTCCCGTGATTTTGCATAACCCCTGACTTTGCAAAATGACTTAAAACCTATTCCAATAAGTTTCTCTCGTCACGTTTCCAAAAATAACCATATGCTACTATGCTCGCTCTACCTATTGGTCGGATCCTCCTCCAGTAAACCAAAATGCACCTGCAGTAGTGCCTGCGTGACTCGGATCAAATTTGCTTCCTTCTGTTGGTGCTTAGGGTCACCCGAAGAGGCTACATACTAAATTTGGTTTAGATCGGACCGCGGGAAGTCTTCGGATGGACAAAAAAACTCACAGTATGCATCGGACTATATGGCCTGTCCGATGTAATACTATGGACGGGCCGATAAAAGCAAAACCGAACAATTTAGCTATTTACTAGAATAAATAAATTGTATTTTGATACTATCAATTCTAAAAAACACACCTAAAGTTCTTTTTAAACCGAAAATTGCACCTTCGTGTAACAGTACGTTCGTAAAAATTGCAGGCGTATTGGGATTCTATGTCATTAAAAACTAATATCTGTCTGCGCACCATACGTGTTAATTATCCATTTTGGATTTTAGGAACCATCGTGGCTACCTAGATGCTTTATTCACAACAAATTTGAAAGAATCTTTGATGGTTAGGTTAAATGCCTATGTCTGCCGCCATGGCCCTTCCGGATATCCAGTTTTCCCCTGGAGCACAAGCAAGAGCCGACCGTATTGACATTCCTTATATACGTATACTTTGAAATTAAAGAAGACAGAATTTTAAGTTTTAAATTAATGATAAAATTAATAAAATTAAATTAAAAATAAACAATTAACTAAAATTAAATATGAATGAAATAGGAATTAAAATTAACAATAAAATAATAAATTAAAATTAAGTAGTTAAATTAAAAATTAAAATTAAAAACACAGAAATGTTCCAACGCATTGACAACACGTGATAGGCAAATATTTGCCAATGAATCATTTTTCAATTACCAATATTTTTAAAAGCCATTTGTGTGTAAGTGTGTATGTGTATACGTGCATATGTGTGTGTGTTTGTGTGTGTGGGTGCATGTGTGTATTTGTGTATGTGTGTATGGGTGTGTTTGTATGTATGGATGGAGATGTATCTATGGATGTGTCTAACGTTCGATTTTGTTAATATATAATTTAATAAAATAACAAATATTAGAACGAGAATAAAACTCAAACGTGTTTTTCGCGAAACTGCAAAATGTGGATTGGAAGAAGCCTACCTTCTATTTACTCTTTCAAAACATTATTAAAGAATCCTGAAACCGCTTCTATTTTCTATCGATATTAACCATATTTTTATATGTTTGTTAAAACAGCAACCTTGGTCTATATGTCGATAATTTAAAGATGTTCTCTAATATTCGCCTAATTCAAAACTGTAATAGTCTCAAACCATTAGTACTGTCATTCCTTATTAAGTGGCCTAAATACTCTTTTAACGCTGTAAAGACATATCTTGAAAGTTTCTATCTCTTCGGATATTGCTTCTAAGAGAGTTCAAGCGTCGACTTCAAAAGAGTAGGACGTGTTTAGATTTGGAGTATTGTAGAGTGAGAATTGTCACGAGACATGGGATGCGTCCACTGTAATATTATTTTTATTTTTAGTAACGACATTCTCCCTGACCCTGTACGTGAGACACCGAAAACGAAATGCACAGTACCGCACCTTAGCTGCAGACTTAGCTTACGCTAACGGTACGATCAACGGTCATCCTTCTGACTTGATACCGACCGATGAAACTACCAGCCTCATGGAAAATCAGGTTCTCGTTGGAACAGTGCAATCGCCAGGCGGTGAGTTAATCGCTTCCAATCGCATTTTCCGCCTGAATTAATGACGGAGAGTTCTTTTGATTATGAGGCGATTTTTCAGGAAAACGTTACGGTGCTGTTAAAGATTCTCCAAACCAAAATTGCTGCGGGGACGATCCGAATTGCCAAACTGCATCCGCTTCGACTGCTTCCAATGGCCCAAATGTCGATATTGAGGATTTGCTTTCGACTACTGGCAGGTACACCGAATCTAACTGTCACAATAGACAACATAAAATACAAATACTACTTACATTTTATTTTATCTTCTTTCACTTCTTTTAGAATTAATGCCTCAGAATCAGTCTTCATGTCAGTAATCGAGAATGGACTCACTGTTTCAGACCGTCACTATAGAAAGCAATTATCTAGTCACTCAAATTTTCATTCCATTTCATTATTTAATTCAGATGTTTTTTCTCGTTTTGTATGGGTAGCAAGTGATTGAGTGGACACTGCCTTTTTTAATTTACATTTAAAATAATTAAAATTTTATTTTACTGAATTATGTTTGCAACAATACTTATCATGGTAAAATTCCGATTATAATTATTTTATAATGTTAAACAAACATGAGTCATCAATTTCATATCCATTTATGATTAAAATTACACAGAGTTAAAAATAATTTTAGCATTACATAATTAATTATTACTGGGGATGTAACCATTATTGATTTACCGATTACGATTCCAATTCTGATTATTTCGAAATATAATCACTGATTATGATTCCGATTGCCACAGTTCTGATATGATTAATTCTTTAAGCATAAAACTGTGCAAAATAAGGCTGTTGCACAGCAGACAGCTTCCATGTCATATTATTCATACGTACATAAGGAATCAAATTATATTATGTGTGCACATTTTTTACATGCACGTTTTTTAAATTATTGTTTTATTTATACAAGTTTTATTGGATACTTGCTGAAGAGTTATAACATATAGGTAGTTATCATTCAAAATAGGAAGATTCTTATTCGAAAAACGTGACATTCGTAAGTAATGTGTAAGTACAAACGGTGCTGCCGTGGAAATCACCGACCAGAGTAGGGCCCATCATAATACTATTGTTACACTTTTAGGGGGTGAGCGGTCGACTCCGGACTAACGACCGGCTGTGATAGGTTTAGGACAGCTGTCTTGTCACATGTGAGCGTTCACCTTACCACCCATTCACTCCCCCTTCGAAGCCATAGTATTTGAGATGCGGAAATTGCAGTTTTAGATATTTTTTCTAGGAATG
>JAOPUG010000007.1:9562376-9573283 GCA_027564375.1 Micropterix facetella | reverse complement strand
GTATATTAAAGGTGATATTGAATATCGTCGGAGAGAGGCAACAGCCCTGAAATAGTCCAATTGAGTATGTTATAGAGCGGATAGTCCATTCTTGCATTTTGACATGGAACGTCAGAGAGTTGTAGTAAGAATTTACAATGTCACGCACCACAGGTGGGAAGTTGTACCAGCGTAGTGCAAAGTGGAGTAGACCGTGTCGGATTGACCCAAAGGCTTTCTCTAGGTCGAGCCAGCATGCGTTGATTTGGCGCTCGTGCTGTTTTGCATCCTTGATAGTATCAGCCAGGAGAGAATTGTGCTCCAGATAGCCCGAGACGCCACGCATAAAGCCTTTTTGCACTGACACTCCAAGGTACTCGTTCCGGTGCATGAACTCACTTATTCTCGTGCGGACTATTCCAAAAACTTGAACTTTCGGAATTAAGATGACTGTCGCTCGGCCGAAGTTCTGTCGGACTACACCGCTATTCCATATGCGTCGAAAGATAGATGCTAAATATTGCAGAAGGCAGGGGCACTTTTTATACACTAAGTAAGGAATATCATCGGGACCCAGAGTAGAACCCGATGGCTTCCTCATAACCTAAGTGTGAATCTCATCTAGAGATGGGAATTTAGAGGCGAAGGCTACCCATAGGGAGATGCGGAGGTGTAATGCCTGGGGGGGGGGCTGTACATATGGGACCGCATTGGATCCGCATACGTGGTCCTGAAGTAGTCCGTGGCCGTTTGTTCCGGGATTTGGATTTTGCCCTTGGCGGCAGACAACAAAACCTTCTTGCTGTAACTGAAATGGTTTTTGTCGAACAGGGTTTCCTCTTTGCATTTTAGAAATGCTGCTATGCGCTTGTTGCTTAACTTTGCTACGCTCTGTATCAGTTTTGATATGGAGCGGTACGCGCGCGAGAAGCTGTGGTAGAGGTCCTTTTCACCGGCTATCTTGGCTTCACATAGCTGGCGACGGAGTAGCCGCTTCTGTCTACGGAGTTTTGCCTTGAATGCATTTTCTCTGTGAACCGGGTCAACATGGGTTGATTTTGGGTACAATTGGTGACAATTTATGCGTTAGGGCAAAACATAAAATATGGTATCAGTTAGGGTTCCATCAGCAGCAGGGTTCCGTAGATATTTTTAAAAAAACGACCTACGCAGCGCTTTAATTTGAAAAAGTGAATATTCATCACTAGGGCGCCGGATAGGTCACTCGCATACCTATCTATACATAGATATTTTTTGCAACATATTTCAAATATTGTCCTAGTAAACTTCTTACAGTTTACTTTAGGTTTATCATTATGTACACGATTTTTAATATTAAATAAATATCAATAGTCATGGCCTAGTTTGTTTTTTCTTCATCCCTTTACATTTTGCGTTATATTTTCAACAATTTCATGGGTAGTCAAAAACCATGTGGAAGGAAGGATTGTTCTACGGCGTCGCTCTGGTCCCCCGCTACAGAGAAATGTACGATAAAGTCATCCTACGGCTTACAAATCGGCTTCAAAATCAGGTCTGCTCTATAGGATAGAGTCCGCTCACTTGTGACCTACCTGGCCGAGAATGTGTTAAGTTAGTTGTGATAGCAGCCATTTCATAATTCATAATAATACGAATATATAAAACCTCTTTGCCCCTACAGTTTTTGACACACAACCCTCCCTATGGGTTGTATACTATTCTCTTCTAGAAGAAATGCCATTTGGAAATAGTAATTTCTATAAAAAACAATTTCTAGGTATCTATGAATTTTTAAGATTTTCTATGGTAATTATTTGTTTCTACTCTTTATTGTGAAAATTTCACAATGGGCGGTTTTTATCATACGACAATCTCCTATAACCAACCCTACTATTAAGTTTTATATGTATGTGTGCGTTAAAAAACTACTATTTGCATTCGATTGACAGAATGATAGGTAGACTAGATTCTTCCATACTCTTGGTAAATTTTCTTTTGGTGGCGACCATACATAAAATCACTCACAACCTCTCTGGGTCTACTTAAAATGCCAATGCCCAAACACTAAGTGTCCTCTCCGGCTCTCACTTTACAATTGCCAAATACTGCTCACCTGTGCGGTATAACAGTGCACATATCGAGTGTGAGAACCCAGCTTAATGACACTATGTGAATATGGTACGATCAGGTCCACACCAGCGCATTGGCTGCCGGTCTTAAGCAATATCGTCTTATTCGACACCTGGTGCCATACTATATACTTATATTAAGAGTGGCAAAAATATAAGGCTAATGAGCGTTTCCCTATGCAACAGTGGCTCCACAATGTTCCGCCTTGAATCTAGGAATTCGCCTTGGTCACATGGAAAATTTCGATGCGACCATCACTCGGAGGCAAAGATGGGAAAAATCAAATCCAAATCGCAACAACCTCGTTTCTGATCCATCCCAGCGAGTGCTGGGTTTCGTTCGCGTGGGTGGCATTAATTGTGTCCTCCAGATGCACCAGGCATCTAACTAGCAGCTTCTCGGTTAATTAGACGTCGGGTTCTAAGCATTTGTTAACCTGTAATCGATATATACTGTTTTGAGTATATTTTATTAAATAGTTCTATTTCAATTAATTTGACTATTTTAATAACTTAATGCTATTATGAGTTTCCTCAATTTCTTATTTTTCTTTTAATTTTTGATATGCTGTTGCTGCCTATGAAATGCTGTTGCTGGCTGGCTTGGATAGTTTAAATTTATTAACACCAGCTAACTGGGCATTTCTGTACATGAAACTAAGCAAGAAAACTGTTCTTTTTTAACTTACAGGAGATTATACTGCATGACAAACTAAGTTGGAAAATCATCTACAACTGTTTTGATTCAGGCCTTTGTTACTATGAAAAAATATTGAAAATTCGAAAGTTGTACAAAAAAACTGCTTTTTCTTGGTAACAAAGGCCTAAATAAAAAAAACTTTTCAAGATTTTCAAGATATTTTTTCATGTAGAAAAATCAAATGTAAAAAGAAATGTAATATCCTTTATATCCGAGAAAACACATTTATTTATGTATTTTCTCTTTGGTAAAAAGGCCTACATCAAAAAAGTTGTCGATGATTTTTAACACAGGTTTTTCACCTAGAATAATCTCTCGTAAAAGAAAATCTCTTAATATCCAAAAATATATTTAAAAAAAAAAACAATTTATAAATATTTTATTTTTTAAATTTTCATGTATAGTTTTGTATACAGAATGAGCCATTTGTCTGGCGTTAATGAATTTAAAAACATTAAACTAAGTCCCGTACAATGATGAATTCCATTAAGGTTCAGTTTGTATTATTGGTATTGCGTTGGACAGAATATCGGGCTGCGCGTGCCCTCCATCAGCATCCGACGCCTGTCCCCACGACGGCGGATCGAGCGAGCCGTGTCCGTATATGGCCAGTCTGCAGGCGGGAGCTTCCTCGCAGGGCCTGTCTCCACCCGAACAGTCCAGGGGCAGAGGGATGCAGATGCTCAAGCACACGGTCGTCGTCATCGCTTATTCCGCCAGCATGTTCGTGGTGAGTTTTCATTCCTTCCTAACTCTTACGCTGATTACATTTTGCCCATGAGGAATAATGAGGGGTGGACGTGTCCTCGAATAATGTATTGAATTGTCATTACATCATGCTTTCAAGTGTGTTTTTTCATGACTGACTATTTATGACTACCCTAATATTTAAATAGTTAAACGCTTAATTATTATTCACTTATTCTAACGATTTATGACTAAACACGCTAAATGTAAGACTATTCTAACGTATGTAAAGCTCAGCACGGGCTTCGTCAAAGAACCATATTGGTTTGCATTTCGGGGGCATTGACTTCACGGGTTAATTAATATTTTACTGATATTGCAATTTGCCAAACAAAATCCACCCGAAGCGCTGCGAAATTAAACAATAGCAAACGTTTCCGTCGCTGGATTGATGGATGGATGACTCCCCATTTTCGGTTATGATTTCATGGTTTGGCACACAGCTTGCATTTATATTGTAAAATGATAACTTTCTGTGAGAAGTTTGACAAAAAAACCAAGATAGGAAATAAAATTGAATGTATCTTTTTTTCAATATTTCATTTCCAAGGAGTCAAATGACTACTAGTGATGTACAATTCGCTCCCGGCTTTTACCTCCAAACGCAGTGGGTTTAATTCACTGGACCTTGCAGAAAAGATGGACACATTATGAATGTATGCGTAATCATAACCACAGCATGATCTCAATTGCGAAGGTCGTTCGTAATTGGAAATACCCAAATTACAACATTTACCCATAATCACATTTTTCTCTAATTTCAGGGTATCGCTTATACCGCGTGGAGCCTAATGATGGATGAAGAAACGGGTATCTACGTCGAACTGGAATTTTTGGATATAACTCTGAATTACGGACAGAGTCTCATTTTGTGGGCGTTGTTTGCGATGGATCCTGAAGAAATACTTTTACCGTTGGCTAAGTATTTCAGACGTATTTGGTTAGTATTTAGCGACTGAAACTATCTTTTATAAATATACCTACCCAGATTTGCATAAACTATTTTGACCTACGACGAACTAAAAAAACAATTAAAAAAATAATATTCATACTGATTCGTTTTTAGGTATGGAGCTGATACTATTAACCTCCCTCCCCTGGATCAGCTGTCCTTCGAAACGAAACATGTATGCGATCAGTTCATCACGCATCATATGGAGAGATGCAAACGGGCCATTGCTAAAGACAGCAGGTATTAGAATATTCATTTCTGCTTATTCACAATGATAGTTTTCTCAATTATTGAGAATTGTTTCGGTGCGGAGGGTGTTTTTGCATTTAAAGTCCCGCTTGGAGGACACACAAACTATACTTGGAACAGCTCCAACAACCAAAATTACTAGTGAAATCGAAGACTATCGCAGTTGTTTGACGTTATAAATAAGATAAACCGAATTTACATAGGAAGTTTGTAGCACGCAACGTTTCAGCGATGTTGCAACTGCCGTTGTTCAGGGTGTTGTCAATCGTCATCCAGAGTAGGTGGAAAGCTGCTACTGTTACTACGCAGATTATAACGGTGGTGGGGCGGCGGGTTCAGCGTGTGTGAATATTGAAAATCCGCCGTGCACACAACATTCAATGTATCTTGTGGTACGTCCACATAGTAGAGTTAAGAAGAGGCTTCCGCATAGTAGAGTTTGAAGCGGTCATCTCTATTGAAGTTTGTGTTTCTTCTTATTTCAATGGCTTCTCGGATCGTGCGGGGAAAGTAGAATTGTTCTTTAGATAACACAATTGGATTTTGAAACTGCACCCGGTGGTTAGTACCGCTATCCAATATGTATTCGCAAATCACCGATTTTCTCGCTACGCGTTTCTAACAGCTTGGATGTGTTCCATCAGTCGAGTGGCTATGGGACATATTGTTTGTCCCACGTAGGCTAACCCACAGCTGCATTCGATTTTATACACACCCGGAGTTTGCATCGGTATTACATCCTTTATAGGCCTCAGGGATTGAACTATATTGGGTCGGTTTTAAGTTTATTTTATATCGAATTTGTTTAGCATTTTACTTATTCGATCTGTCCCGTCCTTGACATATGGTAAGAGTGCTCGTGATCTGCTCGGTTTCTTAGTTTCGTCTATATTGGATCGTGTGCGTGTCTTGTAATATTTTCTTTAACCATTTTTCCTAAGGACATGTTGCATCATCATTGACATGTTTTCCTGCGGAGAATGCTTAGTGCCGCATAGATCATGTCCATGATTCACAAGCGAGTTAGCTCTGAACGTAGACGGTAGGGATGACGGTGTGAGCTGGCCACGCAAATATCTGTCCGTATGTGTTGACTGCCTGTATACTGTATGTCAGAGAGTATTGTCACTTTTCATCTTCACTGTGACATCCAAAAAAGCCAGAGAGCTGTCCTTTTTTACTTTCTAGGTGAATCTAATTTGTGCGTGTGGAGTTTAGATGACTCGGGAATTTTTCCATTGTATATGCAGGATGCAGAAGGTGTCGTCCACATAGTGAAGCCAGAGAATAGGTTTAATTTTGGACGTTTTGATGGTTAGTTTTTCAAAATATTTCATGTACAAGTCGCTAACTATCGGCGATACGGGACATCTCATTGCTACTCCGTCGATTTGTTTATAATAATCGCTGCTCCGCATAGAGTCTCTCTTTACAAATTTGCCAATTTCGGATCGCCTTACAGCGGTGAGAGATAAACTAAGGTCTAAGGACCTCCCGATTAGCTAAACCGACATGCTTCAACATTGCCTGACATTCTGCTACTTTCTTTGGAGCGGAGATTATAAACAAATCGACGGAATAGCAATGGAATGTCCCGTATCGCCCTCAGTTAGCGATTTATACATGAAATATTTAGAGGAACTAGCCATCAGAATCCAAAATTAAACCCATTTTCTGGCTATGTGGACGACGCCATGAGACTTTAGCGCTAAATAGGATCAATCTCATGGGGCATTGGGACCTGAACAGACACATGTTCAACGTCATGCTCCGGGACACTAGAATTTGCAGGTTCTGTCAAGATGCAGAGGAAGCTCCCGTGCACCTCATGTGCGAATGTGGCTCGCTGATGCGTAAAAGAAATATGCACCTGGATGGCTACTACCTCGAAGCTGAAGAGGTAAAATAATCCAGCGCCAAAAGCTTACTGCAATTCTTAAATGAAACAAAGCTTAGCACGGAACTATAATAGGTGACAATCACAATAGACCAGAAATGGTCGCATCGATACAAGGTTCAATAAATCTTGAAAACACACAACAAAATAAAAAGGAAATGTAGACGACGCCTTGTGCATCCTGAAGGGTAATACAAACGGTGGAAGTATTCCTGGGTCATCTAAACTCCATAAACCCAAAAATTAGATTCACCTATGAAGTAGAAAAATACAGCTCTGGCTGTATATCGGGAGCCTACACAATATACGGACAGATATTTGCATGCCGGCTGACACCATCATCACTACCATCTACGGTCAGTGCAAAGGTCGGTTGTGAGTCAGTGCAAGTGCATGTGATCTATGCGATGCTGAGAATTATCTGCAGGAGATGGAACATATCAATAATGCCCTTAGGAAAAATGGTTATGGAAAATAACACGAGACATGCACACGATCCAATACAGACGAAACTTAGAAAACAAGCAGATCACGATCATTCTACCATATGTCTAGGGCATGACAAATCGAATAAGTAAAACGCTAAACAAATTCGATATAAAAACAATCTTCAAACCAACCCAAAATATAGGCCGATCTCTGAGGCTTGTGAAGGATGTAATACCGCTGCAAACTCTGGGTGTATATAAAATCGAATGCAGCTGTAGGTTAGCTTACGTTGTACAAATGAAACGGGCTATAGCTAGCCACTCGACTGATAGTACACATCCAAGCTATAAAAACATTCAGTGAGACAAATTGTCGATCTATGAACGCATATTGGATAGCGGGAACTAACCACTGGGTGCAGTTTTAAAATCCCATCGTGCTATCCAAAGAACAATTTTACTTTCCCTGCATGATCCAGAAACCATTGAAATAATAAAATGTTCTCAATGCCCATCTCCAAGAATGATGTAACGTGAGATACAGTGAATCCGCCACCCCATCACCATTATAATCTGCATAGTAACAGCGGCAGTTTTCCGTCTACCCTGGACAATGACAGTTGTAATTTTGCCAAAACGTTGGGTGCTACAAACGTCACACAGTAAATTCGTTTTATCTTATTTATAAATTGACTAGTGTCTGGAAGCATACGCTACAGTCATTAAATATCCGGTGTCCAATCTCGATGAAAAGCCATTTCGTCGTCTGCAATCTCCCTAGACCGAATAACCTATGAAATGAAATTAAAAAGCTAAGCAGATTCTTTTTATCGACAGATGGCGCATGCAGCTTTTCCGTGGAGTGTTTCGCGGTTCGTGTCTCGTGCGTTGGCTTGTGGAATGCGGTGTGGCTAGAGATTCAGGGGAGGCTATCCTCTACGGCCGCCATCTTCTCGACGGCAGAGTCATTGCACACTTCAACAGGCAACATCACTTTCATGACTCTCCCCTGCTATACAATTTCATATAATATTATTATGCCAATGCGCAGAGCCTAATAAAAAAAAAGAAAATGAATGTTGTACCGTGTCTCTTAATATATTGGATCTGTCCTATTAACTTTATTTCCAGAAAACAATAAAGACGGTGCTTTTTTCATTTAGCTTGTTTATCGACTAAGTGTTATTTAAGTTTAGGTAGGTACGTTTAGTTCCTTTGCTAGTTCTTTTAAGGATAATGTTCAGTCTGTGATCTCAAAATTGTGATGTCACATATTAAATAGTCGCTGTTCCCAAAGATTTAACGAATTCCATCATGCATATCTGATCTGATATTTTTTATACCTTATTATTTGAATGTGTTACGATGAAGTATTATAGTATATGATGCATGAGTGTTTGATGTCATTCGATTATAAATTTCCAATTGTTGTGAAACTACTATATAAATATATCGGGAAAAATATCAAAAAGACCAATAAATATTGTTGTTGCATATTGAAAATTTATTTTGAATAATGTTGTAATGTCTATCCGCGAGTTTTTTAATTCAAAATAGTAAAGATTAACTAACTAGAATATGAAATCAGCGCTTTATTGTACGATAAAAATTAAATGACATTTTAAATATTATCTGCCCCTTACATTAATGGCAGAACATATATTCATTAAATATGTCACACATCCTCAATTTAAGGAAAAAGTAAAGGTCCACTGAACCTTTATTGCGAATTTCGCAGCTGGATTCACGTCATTAAAGTTATTGATTTTGGCTGTTGCTTTTTTTTTAAATTTAATAATTCAGTGCTAAAATATTTTTTTTTTCATTAAATCGCAATGACAAATATAAAATTTAACCTGAGAGATCGGATGTCAGTCATGTGGCAGGGTAAGCTTCATAAATGTCAAATAACACCACTAAAGCGGGAACTCGGTTATTAATTACTTACGCTAGTAGTTTTTGAGTGAATCAATTAGATGGCCCTGGTATTGATCTTTACACTGATTTAACAGCCAACAGTTGAACTTACCTGACTGGCAAACTTACAAGGAAAATAAATGTCAAAATGTAAATATTGAAGTATAAGAAGTATATACCTACTGCAATCCATAAGATAATAAAAATGTGTCTTTTTGAACACTTATTATGACGGATCCTGTGAGAAGGCAGAAATAGCACAAATAAAAGATAAAAAATATTAAATATTAATTTGTAGATTTTATTAGAAAATAAAACTGAAATGTAAACATTTCATATTAAAATTTGTGCCACTTAATTAATCTACATAGTTTTGTATAACTCGCACTGAATGATGATATAATTTTTTTAGCTCTTACGAATATATCACAGTCTGCCATACGTTAAAAAAAAAGAAAATGGAAGAAAATAGTTGCGAATGTTTTAATACAAGTCGACTCAAATTCATTTAATTAAATTACTTGGAACATTGTGAGAAGTGTCAGTTACTAATATCTGGCTTTGGTTTTGCAGTTTTTCCATAGAAGGTGTCGAGGAATAAGCCAGCGAAGACGAGCATGGCTCCGCCCCACTGCCTCGCGAGTAGTACGTTTCCAAAAATGATTACAGACGCCAAAACAGTAAAGAATTTCCTAGTAGTCGTCACAACGGAACACGTCAAAGGTCCAAACTCAAAAATCTATAAAAGAAAAGCATTAATTAAGGTCCCAATGGATTTGGAGTATTTCGATTATGTTGTGTATCATGCAAGTTGAAATACGAGCCTTTTATTGCCTTATAATTACCTACTTCTAAACAATATTCTCTACCTCCGCTTATACTGAAACGCTCACCGGTGAGTGTCTCGGTGTGCCTGGCCAGAAGGGAAACGAAGTAGCGATGCATGGAGACATGCGAGTCAAGTGCCGTAAACGACAAACATTTATTTTCAGTGGAAAAAATTTAATAATTAGTTAAAATGGCACTAATGATAATACATATGGATAATGTGAGAATTAACTGAGAGAAATCAACTGATATGTTAGAAATTATAACAAACAGAGAAGTATCTATAGCTGAATGTACAATAACACTTACATAGCGGTAACTTTTCATTGTGTACAGAGGCCATACTGAAAGTTTCTGGAACTGATATCTTGCGTTAGAAAATATTAAATAACAGGAAAAGTAGCGATATACATCAGCAACTTTGGCCCGTCCCGTGATTGGTAATCCCTGACTTATCAAAAACAGCTTAAAACCTATTCCAACAAGTTTCTCTCATCACCACGATTCCAAAAATAGCCATATACGCTATGCTTGCTCTACTTATTGGTGAGATCTTCCTCCAGGCCAAGTAAACCAGAATAAACCTGCAGCAGCACCCCAATGGCTTAAAACCTATTCCAACAAGTTTATCTCATCACCACGAATCCAAAAATACCCATAAATGCTATGCTTGCTCTACTTATTAGTCAGATCCTCCTCCGGGCCAAGTAAACCAGGATGCACCTGCAGCAGGACCTGCGGGACTCGGATCGAATTTGCGGACATCTGGTGGTGCTTAGCGTCACCCGGAGAGGCTGCATACCAAATTTGGTGTAGATCGGTCCACGGGAAATCTTTGGACATACGGACAAACAAACACACAGGTGAATTATATGTCACCTGCTACGGGCGAACCCGTTCACCCCGGAGCGTTTTAACGAAATTTATTGTTATATCACCCCGTGGCGAAGCGCAGAGACTTGGCGACGTAGACAAATCTACCTACCAAGCTGCACCACTGCCCGTTAAGAGTCCGAAACCTCATGGCGAGGCACAGGGAAATGCCACCCTGCGGGCAGCCTCACCCCCTAACTCCCAGATTTAGTCGGATTCCTCCGAC
>JAOPUG010000007.1:9550540-9561445 GCA_027564375.1 Micropterix facetella | reverse complement strand
CATCTAGCCCCAAACTAAGCAAAGCTTGTACTATGGGTACTAGATGACTGATATAATACTTATATACATATATAACAAATAATTAAATAATCTTAAATGTATAAATGTGTTTCTCTCATTATCATTGCCACCGCAAGGATATCGAAGGAACAAAAGTAGCATGCTAAGCTTGCGTCCTACAACCTCAAACGTGGAACTGATGATGCATCCCTCCTACATTTCCAAAAATAAAGGATAAACTTCGAGGTATATATACACTTCTCGACCCCAGCGGCGGTGATAGCGTTCCGAGAAGCCATCGAGGAGAGCTCTAAAGAAGACTGGGCCAACTGCTTTTCCCAATGGTTTCAAATAATGAAAAAGTGTATTAATTGTTAGAGAGCAAAATAAACATTATAAGTGTTTTACTTTATGAGAATCCAGAAACTTTCAGTATGGCCTAAGTACTGTGGCATGAGTGGCAACTTTCTGAGGCATCAGTGTGCTCATAGTGCACTTATAAATTCTTCAAAATTAAAAAGACGATAATTTTACAAAAGTAAAAGTGCAAAATGTCCAACCCGCATGCGTCCACAACTATGTATTTTGAGACGCCCCCTCCTACTCGTTTCCGTATTTTCATTATTGTAGGGTATTAGATTGCTCAACCTAGTGTTAGAAATGGCAACCCTTTATTTGCCCTCTATAGCAACATTAATAAGGAAGGGTTTTTTTAAAGGGATGAGATTGATTACAAAAATTCATTATTTAATCGATGATAATAATATTAAATGTTTAGTGCCATCCATCATCATTTTTATAAGTTGGAATGTAGTGAAAAGTGACAATGTCAACTGTGGGATTTCTTATTTTGTTATATAATCAATAGGTTGTAATCTCATATCGGGGTTAGTATAATCATTAATTATAAAAATATGATTTTATGGAGATGCAAAAGACAAATTGAGCAATCAAAAACTGACAATATTGACCATTACACCACAATAGAAAATACTCTAGTAGAGCAAATATAATCCATCTGCCTGCGTTTATTGTACTACGTACTATGCATCGCTCCAATTCTAAAGTATGTATCTGGTTGGTGCAGGTGGTGGTTTCCCAAAAAGTGGGAATTTCAACCAATTGGGTAGTTTCCCTATGGACCGATATATTGAATATTAGGGAAATAGTCTTACTAAACGCAGAGCCATTCAGCAGCCAAATATTTTATTATTTCAAGAATATTCACTAAAACAATGTGATTTTATCCTCTTTAGATACCCGCCGTGAATGGTGCAATCCATAAACAAAAGATTTTAAAAAACTTTACGAAGAGATGTCAGCATGTGAATGGACTGGCGAAACCAGGCGGTTAAGGAGAGTTTGCAGGAGAAAACCCTCTCTAATCAATGGTAAGAAGTCAGGTATTTTTTGTGTTTAAAAAAAAATGCACATTTTAAGAACCATCTTTGCGAATTCTCCCGATCTGTATGCAAGCGATGGATGATGCTGAAAAGGGACTGTATCAACCCAATTAAGAAACAAAATTGGGAAAATATAAAACGACAAAATCATGATTCAGACAGGGTCAAAGGAAGACACACACGTATGCTAATAAATTAATGTGAAAGTGTCATAATCAGATAATTAATCATCAGTAGAGAGGCAGTAAGACAATGCATAGCATTGGGCAATCGACAGATCAAAATGAAGTCCGGTCATCACCCCTCAAGAGATCAATAGCGCGAACGTCATAAGGGCAATTATAAAAGCCAGTACTTCAATCCAAATATCAACAAATCATCGTCAGATATTTATCGAATCAGATCAATTACTAATTAGCCAATAATTGGTCGCGACTCACTTTTAAATGTTTAACAGCGCTGCGCATCGGCACCGCCCATCATTATCTTGTTATCGATTACAAACAATAAATAAACTTTTATTAATAACGTATCATGACCCATCTATACACTTACGTAAAAAAACAATGACGCAGCAAACTTTTATCCTTATTATAGGATTGCCATTTTGAAATGCAATAAGTATCATTGATTCAATGCCGTTGTTTTAACTTGGACAATAGCAGTTGCACATCGCCGAAACGTCGGGTGCTACAACTTCACACGGTAAATCCATTTTATCTCGTTTATAATGTTTAAACAACCGTGATAAGTCTTGAAATTCATAATAAAAAACTCATATTTTATTTTCAGAGTCATCAGTCCTCCGCGTTGACTGTTAGTGAGAGTTTAGAACGCCAGTCTATTTAAACATTAAAGCATGCAAAATCATCGTTTGAAAATATGAATGCAATCTACATAAAATGTCTTTAGTAAAATCGTAGCTGCCAATTGTCCGCATGCGATTGAGAAATCCAATATCCTATACATGAATGCCCGCACATCCACTGCGGACTCGAAGACTAAATGTTGAGGACTAAAGGAAGACTAAACGATGAGGACTATAGGTTATAAAATGTCTCAGTAGATCTGCTATGAATATGAAGTGTATACTTGCCATTAAAAATATAAATATCTGTCCCAAGGCAGCAGTTATGGAGAACCAAAACATGTACCATAACAGTTCAGGGTAGCGACCGGCGAACGCAATGAAAGTGAAAATCTCACGGCTCAATAACACTCCCAGCCCTGACAATAAAACGGACCTATAAACAATAACACAATGGAACCATTTACATACACTCACTGATTACTTGTTTCAATTTCATATAACGATGAATGGTTTCTCACCAAAAGTTGGTATTTAACATCATACTAGGCGCGGATGGTTGTGATTCTCCTCGCATGCGGTCCTGAAATACAAAAATACTGGGGATTGATCAAACCACTTCATGAGTTTTTTTTTATTTTATTATGTGTGGCATTTCAAGGTTTATTGAGCCTTATATCACTGCAACCATTTCTAGTCTATTGTGATCGCCACCTATAGTTCCACTCTAAGCTTTGCGCCATTTAAGAACCGTAGTAAGCTTTTGGTGCTGGATTCTTTACTTCTTCAGCTTGGCGGTAGTAGCCACCCAGTGGGTGTTTCTTTTACGCATCAGCGGGCGACGTTCACACGTGAGGTGCAAGGGAGTTTCATCTGCCGTTTAGTAGTATCTGCACACTCTAGTGTGCCAGAGCTCGAGCTTGAACATGTGTCAGTTCAGGCCACAACGCCCTGTGAGTGCCCTCAACCAGCATGCATAACTTGTTTCCCTTTAGTGCTAAGGCCTCATGGGCAGCCTTACAGTCTTAAGCCTCGATTAGCGCTTTAGAATGATTGAAGTCCGGTGACTTCATGAGTTGCTTTGGAACAGAATTCTAAAATAATGCTACAATAAGAGATCATGATAAGAAATAATATCCTTTAGTTATAATTTTATTTACAAAGTTATTAATTGGGTATTCGTACAACAAAAGGTATTGTAGATTGTGTATCATTTTAGTCTCGCAATAATAAACCAAATTCAAAGAAACTGTACACCTATCTGTATTATATTAGGTCGTAACTTAGGAAATTACCATTCTATAAAAGAAATTTGTATGAAAAATATACATTTAAATACTCAAATTATTGATTCCTATCATTTATGAAGTTTAGCCATTTTAAGATACTGCCAAACTGCAGACGAAACTCCTCTGCCCCTCGTGTGCGAATGTGGCCCACTGATGCAAAAAAGAAACACCCATCTGGGTGGCTACTACCTCAAAACTGAAGAGTCTTTGGCGCAATCTAGCGCCAAAAGTTACTGCGATACTTAAACGCCAAGAAGCTTAGCGCGGACTATAGTAGGTGGCGGTTACAATAGACCATAGTAGGCGGCGGTTACAATGAACCTTGAAACAGCTCCACGCAACAAAATAAAAAAAATGCCTCTGATGTATAACTCTCGTGGACAGGAATCAATTGCTTTGAAGGCGTTGTTCGCTACATCTTCAAAGTTCTCCTCTGTAAAAAAATTGTCCTAGGAAGTCCATTGGAGAGAAGTCAAGCAGTACAGTCCTGCAACTTTGCAACTGTTTGCTGTGAAGGGTGTGGCCATGCATTGTCGTGGACGAGCAGTGCGAAAAGCGATTAACAATGCTAGGTTTTTTTTTAATCACCAACTTCTCCATCATTTTTTGAATTTCTTGACAATACGAAATTCTGTTAACTGTCATGTCAGACCACAAGAAGCCTTAATGGATAACACTGGCGCAGATTTTCATATTAAAAAATAATTTGAATTTTCAATTTTTTCCATGATTGAACACACGACAATATCCGAGTAATAACAAAAGACAAAAAGACAAATGAATAAAGGAAATCAATGAAAGCACGGTCCAGTGGTTAGGTTGCCTGATCTTACATTGTAAGGTTCCGGTTCGATTCCCAACTTGGTCACTATTTTTCACTGGATTGCATTTGAATTCCACTGGATTGCATTTGGATAAAAGTAACAGAATTGCATTTGAATTCTTTCAATCGAATACAATAACAAGACATACCATGTCTGTACATATGAAACTGGATTTTTTGTATACACAATACACGTTTATTGTATGAAAATAATGAAAACTATGTTATTCGAAGTATTGTCCATTGCTAGTTATACATTTTTCCCACCCCTCTTGGCAACGAGTGGATGCCACGCCAAAAAAACTGTTGCTCTTTTAAGGCAAACCAGTCATCGAGCCATTTTTGTAAATTTTCATAAGTGAAGCGCTGCTCAGCTAGTACGTGTCCCATCGATGCAAATGAGTGAAAGTCAGATAGAGACAAGTCTGGTGAGTAAGCCGCGTGTGAAAGGATTTCCCAACTAAACAACTAAATCGTTTCCTTGACCAGTTTTTCTGAGTGTGATAATTTATTCTCATGAATAAATATCACTTTGTGTTGCCTTTTTTGATATTCTGGTCGTCTTTCACGTAAAGCTTGATTCAAATCGATCAAGATCTTTGGCGGGACCTGTAACTTGGTATGCCTAGACCTGTGTCTATTATTACAAACTATCAAATTATTTCCTCATAATTACTATATAATGTAATAGCTTTATAAGATATATGAAGTATTATTGAATTAATATAAATAATGTACACAGCAATCAACTTGTCAAATGTAAGTTAATAAATGAAATATACATAAGATATATGAGTAGGTTATAAATATTTTAAAAATATTAATTTCAAAATAGTAATACCATTTCTAAATATGATAATTTTCATTACATCACAACGAGTAGCAACACATGCTCCATTTCTCGTCGGCCTACTCCCAAAAGATAGTTTCCTAATTAAATTTTAAAAGGGTTACCATTTGTATATTCTGGGTGCTACGGAATAAAAGCATCTTTACGCAAAGGCAGATTTGACACAGGGGTCACTTATTCGTTTGATGAATAATTATCTGATATCTAACATTCAAATGTGGAATTCTAACTCAAACAGAAGTTATGTAACTTTAAAGGGCCAGTGTGTAAACAGCGCAATATGTAAAAGAACAATAGACTTATAACGACATATACAATGTAGCCAGGTACTATAATGATAATCACCTGCACTGCTCCAGTTAAGCCGTCCATAGTCAGAGAGAGCACGAGCAGAAGCTCTCCAATTCCGGTGGTGGATTTCTCTTCGATGCCCGCTTTGTCTTTCATCATAAATATTATGACTCCCACTACGATTAGGAGAATGAAGAGATACTTTTTTAAAGGATAATTCTTCTTGCCGATTAGCACACCCAGCACCATCACCGGGATAGGTTTGGCCGATTTCGCTATCACCTTCAACGACAAAATAAGGTTAGGTCATTTCTATTCCTCAATATCTACAGTTGGGGAATTTTGAATCGGTGCATTAGTCTGGCGATTAGGCTCCACCCTTGAATAGGTGCGAAAATGTCAATAGCGAAGGCCTCTGCTTTTGATATTGACAGTTTGGCACCTATTCATACCTCTATGTGTAGTTTGAATACAATGCGCTGATTTATTATTATTCTTAATCATTCGGCTGAATTCGTCTATTCATCTAAATCGGCGATTTTCAAAGTGGTCTATATGGACCCCGGGGGTCGATTTCAATTTGCAAGGGGTCCATGTCATCGAGAAAAAAAATGCTAGTGTACAAGATGTAAATGGGGATCTACGTGAACGGACCATATTTAGGCATGTTATCATCGACTTTTAGCCTTTAGCCAGTCCGTAATGTTTTATGACACCTAAAACAGATTGTGCGTATAGCATAGTATTTTAAACATATATAAACTTATATAAACCGCAATAAACAAACGCGAGCATACAATCATAGTTGAAGGAAATCATCACTCGACTCAAATTGCAACAATAGTCGATCGAGGAGGCCAACCCGCATGACTAGCGAGGGAAGGTGTGAGTGAGACACCGCATTAACGGGTGTCTGCAAGCGAGTAGGATAGACGGCTCGCATGAATGATCGAGCGAGATAGTTCTACTCGTGCAGTTATGTGTGGTTTTCTCATACGCTTCATACTTCAAGATCATGATCGCTTAGAAATAAACATGTGCCGTGTAAAATTTAAGTGCCTTTCAATAAAGTCGTTAATAACAATTGTACAGCATCACATGTATACTAGCAAAATGAGCAGCACAGTGTCAGCTGTCAAAAACACACTTAAAGTTAACAGTTTTAACATTCATCATTAGGCAATAAAAAATAAAAATATATCGGCAAGCGGTCTGTCTACGGGGCGTAAAAGTTTGGGTACCTCTGATCTAAACGATCGAGATTAAGTGACCCAACTTAGTATACCATAAGCCTTTATAGCGGTCAAAGTGTTTTGGGGCAGGTGTAGGATTATTTGTTATAAACTTATTAACAGTTTGGGATTTTGTGATAACTTTGCACTAACACTTCTTTATAACTTTTTTAGGGATGGAGTTAAATAAAAGTTAATAAAAATCACCTCAAGTGTACTTAAATAAACATAAATACATACAACAATAATGTATTTTGTATGTATGACGTAGTTACATGCAGTATGTATGTATGTACATGTGTATATATACGTATGTATATGTGTTTATGTATGTATATATATGTATGTATATGTGTATGTATATGCGTCTATCGAGATGGTAATAAAGAGCTCTCACCTGCGTCGGATAATTGACCCATTGGAGCGCCATGTTTGAACAAACCATCCCCAGCAAATAAGTCAAAGCTGAACTAAAGTAGTATTCGGTTGGAGTATTGTCAATCTCTTCTTTTCCGAGAAATCGCTGCAAAATCGTAAATTCACTGAGAATTCTAGCAAAATGATGAAAACAATTTTAAACTGGAATAGAACTCATAAGCAAAAGGGATTGCTTAGCGACTGTCCCTTTTCTGCTGGATCTAAACATTTTCGCTAAATTCTGGTGCAGATGGTTCTCACACGATTTTAGTAAATACTTCCGATACTTACGATAAACCCTTTCGCGAATAAGTAATTGCCAAAGCATTGCACCAAGACTAAGGAGAGCGTGCAGGTGAACTTCTCGCCGTCGCCGTAGGAGCCGCGTAACAGCTTCTCCTGCAGAATAGCGTACACGAAATAGCAGAAGAATATTCCGGCAGAATAGACGATAAACTTAACATTCTTATTCATATTGTGAACCTGGAACACCTTATACGATAGATTTCTGTTAGAAACGCGCGACGCGAGGATCTGTACGGCGCTATACGATATGCCCAACGTGTCATGAACGGACATCAACCGATAAATAAAGGGAATTCATTCGATTCCAACCGGAAAAAATTTTTCTCAGTCCCAAAAATTCAAAATAAAACCAGCCGACACACACGTCAGTACTGTCAAATGCCACGGAGTTGAAAATTTCAGTGTTACTAGCTAGCGAGTCTAAGGCTGACCGCACACTAGACTAGAAGAAATTGTCATGTTAATGTCGGCTGCATGTTATGCTACGTTTACACGCTTGGCAAGTCTCGGCAAGCGTCCACAAACCCAAGCGTGTAAACGGGGTGTTTGGCTTGGCTTGCGTGAGTTTGCAAGAGCTTGTCGCCGATCCGGGCTAGTGTCGGTTTTCGAACACGAGTCAAAGGAATCAAAGGGACACACTAACGCACTCGCAAGCGTGTAAATGGCACCCAAGCATTTGTAAAGGCTTGGAGCTTGTGGACGCTTGCCAAGCCATGGCAAGCGTGTAAATGTAGCACTACCTAATCGTTGTTCCCCTCATTCACTTCAATTAAATATTTACCCCCCCCCCCCCCACCTGCCGTCGGTGTTTTCGTATGCACGACAACACAAACTGTTTTTCAGTATTTTGCTTGGGCCTGATGGCCCCTTCGTCTGTTTTCTGGGCCGGCCCAAGTCATGGTGCAGTTCCCATTCGGTAACCTCCTCGAAGGGGGACTAACCTGGAAAGGCAGGCGAGAACACTGCTTGCAGCTGTAGCGGGTCGTGAAGAGTTGGGAGGTTTCGATTCGGGGTAATATCTCGGACGGAACTGCACGGTATGTGCACCGTGCGGCGGAAGTTAATCGATTGCGCACTCTGGCGAATGACACGGGGTAATCTGGAAACTTACGTTTCCTATGACAGCGGGGGTATATGTTGACTTGATATCATATATCCTTAGAAACGATCCGTTGGTCTTCCGATTCCTTGTGGGAGTGACGAACAAAGGACGCCTCGGATTCGCGATAAATTCGAATTACGACTTGCCGCTTACATCAGGTAGAGACCGCGCAAGCGACCTCGAATCCGTGATCAGACTGGAAGAAGGAGAAATACATCCAAATCTGGTAGTCAGACGGTGACATGCATAATGTGACGGTGACATGCAACTAGACAAAAGCATAACCTTGTTATAGGTGCTTCTCGTCTCCACAAAATAAGCAATTTTTTTATAAGTCATTATATATGCTTCTATAACAAACTTCCTCATAATATTAGAGAACTATCTGTAAATAAGTTTAAAACCACCATCAAAGCAAAATTGTATAAAAAAGTATAAGTACTATGGAATATCTGATTATATGAATGACAAAACGGCTTGGAAATGAGTTTCTCTAAGACAAAACTGCTCGGATGATTATCTATTGTGCTACAATGAAATATAATTATTTAAAAAAAAAACATAAATTGGGGATAGTATTTGGTTGTGTCTATATAAACGGGGAGCGTTTTGATTTTGGTTATTTTCTTCTTCTCCAAGTTTCGACAAAAAAAAGTAAGAAAAGCGTATTATAAAATAGATGAGTATTTTACTGAAAAGGATGCATAGCGCAAATGAAAATACACATCTTTCTGAACAGTCTCTTTAAGTACCTACTATAACCAAAATGCTATATTTATCTTTATTGACTATTTTAATTTAAGACGATTATCCTACGTCGAAATTTAGGATTTTTTATTTTGTATTGATCACTTCGATACATAAAGGGTTTATTGTTAAATTACTTGTTTTCTGCCGGTCTTTTTTCTTTCTGATTCATGTTTTCAATTCACGGGAACATCGAGGGCATGAAGACAAAGACAGAAGAAATATAATATTTTTGAATTATATAGAATCCTAACTGTATTTAATAATAATAGTACCCAAAAGTGGTTTTCTTTGGCGGTTCTTTCCAGTGGAATCTTACTTGTAGAACTCGCCGGAAAAAAACAGAAAAAAATACTGTTATTGTCTTTTGACGTTAATAAGTTGATCTGAATCTTAATTTTATACGATGTAGTTGTTCGATAGCACTTTGAGTTTGCCTCGCCAACAAGGTCTATAATTATCAGTTTCATTGTAACATACTGCAAGAAATCCAAAATAATTTCATTCGGTATTTAATTTTCAAGATCAAAGTTATTTTAATAATACTAATGTAGCGGCCTTATTATTCAAAATAAATAGATTGGATATCTTATCAGCGCGACTTAAACGATGCTCTAAGCCCTAAGCTATAATAAATTAAATTATGGCATATCCGATTGCTCTGACCCGGTGGACGAGATCAATATTAATGTCCTAATTAGAAACACGCGCCAACATGACATTCTTGATGATCACGTTTTAAAACGGATGCATATCTAGAATGCAGTACGCACACACTTCTGTGACCTTTATAATACCCATTTAAATGAGAATGGCATTTTTGATAATTTCATAAACATTTATTAATATTTCCTAAATCAAATCCTAGCGAATATAATTAACTGATTATTCGTTCTAACCATTTTATTGATTATTATTGCTATTATTTTACTTTTGTGACAATTGTTATTACTATTTTATATAAGTTTATAAACTGAACACAATAATAACATAGGACGTTTTACACAATATATCGGATATTCCCCTCCAATGCATTGCAAAATAATGCTTTATGATTGGACACCAGAGATTTTGAAATTTTATTTAAATGCCTTTTAGCATACACTTGCAGACCCCAGTAACTTCGCTCGTTGGAGCTATTCAGAAGATAGTTCATGTACTCTTTTGCACAGCTAGCCATATTTTGCCTGGCTACAAGGTGGCTTTAGAACAAGGACGATATATTTACCGCCATGACAAAGTCCTGCATTCACGAAGTAATTAGCCTCGCAGTGGCTCGTGCCAACAAGAGTATTACAGTGTCCTCCAAACCACCAATACAGTTTGTGTAGAATGGCTCTAAAGGCAAAAAACATTCCACTACAAAATCTTTCTCAATAATTGAGAAATCTTCAGATTGAATTCTGGAAGTCGATTCGGACTCTAAACAATATCATTTCCCTGAAAGTTTCGGATGCACAGCCCTCCATCCAGATATGACTCTTTACTCCCTATCTCAGAAGATGGCCCTTATTGTAGAATTAACTGTTCCATGGGAATAAAATATCCCAAAAGACCACCAATACAAATTAAATAAATATCATGATCTCGCAAATGCCGTCACTCGGAATGGCTTCACTGTTCACCTTCACGCGGTG
>JAOPUG010000007.1:9500020-9510071 GCA_027564375.1 Micropterix facetella | reverse complement strand
ATTATGGCTTAAAAATAATATGAATAAGATAAAACGAATTTAACGCGTGAAGTTTATAGCACCCGACGTTTCGGCGATGTTGCAACCGCTGTTGTCCAGGATAGACTCTACCCTGGACAACGGCGGACTACAGTCTACCCTGGACAATGGCGCTTACAACATCGCCGAAACGTCGAAACTTTACACGGTAAATTCGTTTTATCTTATTTATAATGTCAAGCAACCGCGATAGTCTTCGATTTCATATGAATAAGCTATCTTACTATTCCACTGGATTTTTTCTTCCAGTTTGATGAGACCTATGTCGTTTTCAGATATAGTGGGTCTCGATATGTATTTCCTAGGATAGGCAAATGTGGCCACTTGTAAAACCTGGACGGGAGGGTTGCAGACTTCGACCCCTCTGGTCTGGCAGTCCTGCGCAGAGCGCAGGTCGTACTCGCCCACCCAAACGCGTCTTCTGAAAATACAGAACGAGCCATTCAAATCAACTCTCTAAATACTAACTACCAACCGAAAACCTGAAAGTTCGGCGAGTACGCAATCAACTCATGATTATTTGTGATCATTCTCAATAATTGAGAAAGACAATAATTGTCATAGACGAACATAGCCTCACTGAGCGGCTATAGCCTTGTGGACGAGCCTCAGTCACGATTCAGATTTCTGCACCTAGTTTCATTACAGAACACAGTGCAGAATACACCTCGGACTTTAGGCATTGCGGTAGATCATACTCGTAGATGGGGCGAAGTTTCTAGAATGTTCCCCACCTGTTGTATACTTCCTTTGGCCTCTTAGGCGAAGTTCAGTGTACCGAACTGATGTTCTGCCTCAGATAGACATGTTCTTCAACTATGTACTTCGAGGATTACATTCTGTACAGACACTGGATCTGGATCTGAATCTGCATGGGCGTTGAACATAATCGTAGTTTTATCCATATTCATGGGTGGACTCAACTTGTTGAGAAGCGCCGTTAAGGCAGTTTAGCATTTCCTGAAGTTCTTCCAGCGTCTCTGCCATAATAACAACGATACGTGGACCATACTGAAAGTTTCTGGAGCTGGTCTAATTTCTGTTTTTCAAAATTGAACTCTTTAGCTGCAGGAATACATTTTAGTTTTTATGTATCATTTGTTTTTTCTTTGTGGCACCATCTTAAAAATTGCATGTTTACTTAACGATGGATTTAAGTCGAGAAAATTTTCGATGTATATTGTTTACGATTTTCGCTGTTGTTTAAGTCAACGAGAAAGTTGCCAAAGACTTCAGTTAGCATTTGGTGATGAAGTCCCATCTCGTAGATCTGTATACTTCTAGTATAGGCCACGTGAAGGCCGGCCGGCAACAGCGGTAACGGAAACTAACATTGATGTTGTACGACAACTAATTCAATTGGACAAAAATATTACATGATATTAAACATTGGCATGAGCCAAATGCAAAGTATTTTGCATGTACAATTGATAGTTAGGTAGCTTTGTTCGACATGGATACTGCATGAATTAACGGACATTTAAAAATGACAGCGTGTAGAGTTGTGCAATAAAATGATAAAAAATAGGACCAAGGCCAATCATTCACAGTATATGATATCTTAACAGGAGACGAAAACTGGGTGCACTATTACGAACCTGAAAGAAAGAGTCAATCGGCAAATGGTTTTTCCTTTTGAGGATTTGCCGACGAAAGTGAAGAAAGGTCGAAGCCCTGGTAAAATTATGGTTGCTTATTTTTTTAGCAAGACGAGACATTACACGACAATTTCACTTGAAAACCAAAGAACAGTCACTGCAGATTGGTACGTTAACATTTGCTTGCCCAGAGTTTAAGAAAAAGTTTGTGTAAAGTGTCCTTGCAGTAAAGTAGTCCTCCATCACGACAATGCATTCACTCACTCCTCTAAGATGACAACGGCGTTTTTGAAGACCTCAAATGTAGTAGGTACTGATGACGTATCCCCCATACAGTCCAGACCTTTCACTCTGTGATAGCGTTCCAAGGAGCCATTGAGGAGACGTCTAAAGAATATTGGGCCAATTGCTTTTCCCAATGGTTTCAAGGAATGAAAAAGTGTATAGTCAGGGAGAATACTTTGAAAAAAACATTATAAGTGATTTACTTTATCAGAATCCAGAAACTTTCAGTATGGCCTAAGTATTATATACAACTCTGGATGCGAGAAATATTCTCCGTTAATACATACACCTTCTACAATTTAAAAATGTCTCGGAAGATATTGATTCAAGGAAGCCAGCCCATCCCTGACTCCTTTCTTCAGATGTATGGGTTTGCAATTCGACTCTTCAAGGATGAAGAAAAAAAATTTGATACGATGGTAAGATCTTATCTTATCTGGGAATTATATTAAATGCAAGGTTTACTTACGGTGGTCCAATTTTGATAACTCTGAATTTTTCCAAGTCAAGACATGCCGCGACTGTCAACACGTACGACTCGGAGATTATTGCACCAGAGCAAGAAATGGTAGTCTGCTTAGTACTCCTGAAAAATAAATGAAATCGATCAAGTTCTATCAATATTCTGAACTCGATCAATCGAAAAAAAATGTCATTATGATGGACAATGCACCATGTGGACGCTCAAGGCAAGTGGAAAAATTATCATAGCAAATACCACAAAAGCAGATATAATCTTATGTTTAAACCGGCATAGCATACCCATACCAGAGAGTGTGACAATATTTATTTATTAGGTACACATTGTAAAGAAACAGCATTTCGAAAAGAAATATTATTTTGATAGTGTAGCATGGAACAATGGTCATGTAATATTATGACTTCCTCCCCACCGCTGGAAGTTAAATCCAATAGAATTAATGTGAATCAATGTGAAGGGAAAAGTTGGGAAAAAGTTAAAGCACCATCTCGTTACTCAAGGAAGCAGCTGATTAAACGATTCAGAATTGGAAAATTTGTTGCGACCATATCATGAAAATGAAAAAAAAGATGTCTGAATATCCCTTCCCACTCACCCAACTAAGCGATGAATATGTCTCCGTTTCAGATGAGTCAGATGTAGAGTAATTCTTTCACATTTTGGTTTTGTCTTACTCCTGTCTTCTTTTTGTGATATTTTTTGCTTTTATTTCTTAGTATTGATACATCCATCAAATTTTAAGGATAAATCACCGTCTAACCATCTGTTCATTTATAACTTCTTTGCCAACTTTCATATTTTTTATAACAAAACAATATCAATTAATGCGATTTTAGGTATATATATTGCATTCATTAATATTGTTTAGTATTTTAATATTTTACTACTTTTACTACACTTGTAGTGTAAGTAGTTTAAGAATATTTTTCTGCAACTAATCTTTTAGCACCTAAAAAAATTCTGAGTTGTCCATGTTGACTATTTTAATTTTAATATCGTCAATGGATGAAAATGATTTATTCTGACTATTGGAGCCTCTGGATAGGCGATAAGCCCTCGGTCTCAAAACGATTGTCGACGCCCCGAGCTTAATGACAATTTTGTTAAATAAGATGTCATCGGCTATACCTATATTGATTTATACCTATAACACTAGCCGAGATGCATAATTTTCTGGATAGGAGAGTCGCCCAAGACCTCCTCGCGTAACAGCATACCTACCCTCCACTTTTTAAGACCTCTATATGAAGTAATTTGTTAGATTTTGTTATTTTAGGGCAACTTCACATTTTGAGGGCCAAAAACGTGGACTTGTAAAATGTTCATCGTCCTTAGCCTGTTGTCCGCAGTCACATTATAGTATCTAGATGTCCTACTCAGTTCTTCCAATTGGTGAACCAAACCTATTGCCGAAAAGTTTTTTTTACATCGGACAACGCATTCGTGAGTTATCGTGCATACAAACATTCAGAGGTCAATTTATGTGGTAGCTCCCATTTCTATCATAGGTACGGAACCCTAAATCTAATCAGTTCTTCCCATTGACGAATAAAACCTGCTATTGAAAGAATTCTTGAAATCGAACAACGCATTCTCGAGACATATCACACACACACACTATGAAATTTTGCCTACCATTGGGATTAAAGGATTCAGAAAGGTTCGCTTTGCTCAGCCAACAAGGTTCTGAGCAATCGACATTGGTGTATATTTTGATTTTCGACGTAAAGAAAGGTCGAGTTTTAGTTAGAAAAATAATCCGACTGAGGCAGCCATAAAAAATACAATCTGGCGGCAAAGAATATGACATTTTCAACTAAAGAATTGCATTGACACTTTGGTTTTTTGGAATACTACCTTTACATTCATTTAAATTGTTTTTAAAAATGATTTTGTAGCAGACGTTTTGATAACGAAAATATTTCATCACAAAAATCTCGGAATTTGAATAACTGTGAAACATTAATTGGCTTATTCCTCAATATGCCATTAAACACTGTTTAGCGCTGTATGTTTTAGAAAATAAAATAAATAAATAAATCTGAAATGTCATAGTTTCCAAGGGGGAGTGAATGGATGGTAAGGCAAAAACTAAATGCGGTTAGATAGTTGTTCTCAACCTATCGCAGCCGCTCGTTAATCTGGAATCCATCATTTATACCCCAGAATTGTAATCATAATATAATGGGCCCGACTCCATTCGACGAGTTTCACGGCAGCGTAGATTGTATTTATTAATAGGTATACTTACTTCTTATTATATTCTATCAATGCTACCCAGGGGTGTGATGCGAGGAATGCTTCTTCTCCACTTCTGGGTATTGGTGATTCCGCTTTGCCGCACGATGAAGAAGTGTCCGCACCAATTGGGAACACCAATGGATCGCCCGACAGGACATTTACTTTAGGACAACAGCAAATATTAGAAACTAGCTTTCTTTAAAATCATTTAAGACTCATCTCAAAATGTACTACCTCTCTAAGAAGTAACCAGTTCTACCTTGTCTTTCCCCTTCTCCAGCATTCCTCCTTTCGGGAATTCTTAGTTTTAAATACAGTACTCTCCCCTTATAAGGTCTGACAAGGGACCGAACAAATTTGAACATTATAGTGAGGGGACGTAATAGTAAATGAATTAAAAAACCAACATTTTACACATGTAAATTTATTTACAGTATATTGTGCAGAATCAGCAGCAAACAATGAATACATACATCATCCCTTATGAACAAAACTACGTCTACTTAAAATAATCTGTGAGTTTAGTTTGCACTTTTCTGCTCCTCCACAATGCCACCAGTACTTTATCCTCGAGCAACCTATCCAACATCAGTTTTAGTATTGTCATGTATCTAAAAAAAATCTTGAAAGCAATTTTGTTGCTTTCAAAGATTGACTATTGGCTCACAGCGCGGCACCTGTTTAACCCACTGCTGCTCAAATGTTGGCACTCAATGTTTTTTCAATGAATTCTCTTGTGCTTTTAAAATCTTGTGTTTGGACTGCCAAATGGTGCCTACCAAGGTAGGCGGAAGACGAAGTCGTCGACTCACATAGCACATTTTTTCTCCTTTTCAATTGCCCGAATCACCTCTTGTCCTCAGACACTTTGTAACCAGAAGACACTTTGTCCTCAATATTCAGAACCTTTTGCTATAACGACATCGTTACCGAATGAAAGTCAAACATGTAATGAAAAAAATGTCAATAGAGTGCAGCTGTACCTACTGTAAAGATATCAATGACCACGAATCGGCTGCCTTTCAGCGCAGTGGACGACCCTTTCAGCTCAGGTAGAGAGAAAAGCTTTCAGTTCAGGTAGAGAGAAAAGGAGGTGATTATGACATGTTTTTATTGTTTACTTATATGTAGATTTCAGACGATTTTAGCAACGTTATAGTGAGGGAGCCGGACGCTACATTGAGGGAATTTTCTATATGGCTCTTATGGAAACCAAACAAGTCAAGTCAACGTTAAAGTGAGGTGGACATTATAGTTAAGGGCCTTAAAGCGAGGTTTCACTGTATAATCGTTTTTATTCTACGCAGACAATTTTTTTTAAGAATCTTTATTTCCACAACGCACACATGTTCCACTGAATTGTACGATTAGATTAGTTGTAAGATACTTCCATGTGGCAATAAGCTCGCCTTTTTGTATATTTTTTTTTTGAAAGTGCAAAGAAAGGGTTTATTATTATTATTACAACAAAGCTAATATAGAAAACATAATTATTATTCAATTATGGGCGAGCAACAAAATGCTGATATGCCCATATTAGGTCGAAAAGAACAAAATAAGCTTGTATTGGTGCCTTATCCCACCTGTCATGACCCATCTTTATAGAAACAACATTTACCAACCTCATGACACTAAATTTACACTACGAGGGATCTATTAATACCTCGATGCGACTATATCAATCCTCGACAAGCTAGAAAGAATACAGAACGTCTGTATGCGGTTCGTGTTTAATCTGCGGAAATATGATTACGTTTTAGTCTCATGAAACAGTATGCAATGGCTAAAGATTCGGAATTGTAGAAATCTACACATCCTTATCCATGTTGCGCAATGTGATTATCAATCCCACCTCAACATCTTAGCTGAAGGATAAGATTACCCTGCTCCCAGTCCGAACTGGTCAGAATAACATTATTGGCATCCCAAGTCCATGCAGCTCATTTATGAAATCAGCTCCCTCCAAATAGAGATGTACATTCACTCTCTGTGTTCAAGGTACTTCTGAAAAAGCATTACTTCTCTCACCAATAATGTATTCTTCCCCTCCTGCCGTCCTTGCTTCGTTGTTTTTGACTTAGTGTTATTTTGTTTTTTATTTCATTATTGCTTTAAATTGCTTAGTTTGTTTACCGAGACACATTGTAATGCATTTTATTACTATATTTCAACTGATAACTGTAGGTGCTGTGTATGAACATAGTTATATCTAGTTAAGCATTTCAATGTAGCTGAACTACCTGGCGACTCTCAAATCAACACTGCTTTATCTTGTTCTCTTGAAGCCATCTATGTATACTACTTTCTGCAAAAGACTCTTTTGCGACAAATAAAAGACAACTAAAATAGGTGAAAATGAAAGCGGCAGCATATCATAATGGGACTTCACAATAAAAAAAAGGTCTAGTTGTATATGGTGTTGAGCTTAGAGGCTGTGCTAATTAAAAACGCAACCAAATTCTAACTTTGCAGCGAAATTCATATAGCTACTGAAGAGTATAAATGAGGGCTTCAGCTACCGCTTTGCCCATGAAGGTCAAGCCACCGGAGTCAAAGAAGATAAGGGTATGCTAAACTTTTACCCGATCATTTTAAGCATCCATTTTCCATGTGGTTTTCATTGTCTGGTTACAAAATGTATACGGTTGGTCCAAAAAGTAATGTCACTGAGCCAGGGCGGGTCCTACCAAGCCACTGGGATTGTATGTCACCACCTTCCAAGCGGAACAAGACGAGACAGCTTTATTACGAGACGAGACTCACCCAAGTGTTGTCTCATCTGGCCTTGTGCCCATCACTAGTCTACACACTATCGAAGGTATCTCTACTCGGACGAATAAAGTTACTAGTAAATGAATTAAGTATATACATCTATACATGTTTGCAAATATTTATGAATAGTCAACTGCCCCATTATTAAAAGACAATAATTTAGAAAAAAACAGATATTGCTTTTCCTATATATAAATATAAAACAAGCAATTCGATATTCCTAACTGAATTCTGATTACTTCATAGACAAAAGTATCTGCAGGCGTAATCGATATATTACAAATTAAAATGTAAGTATCTATGTAAGTTTTCCAATACAAAAAGCAGTAAATATCTACTCGTCAATTTAAATCTGATTTAATTCTGCATTACGCAGTTATTATTTTTTAAGTTATTATTAAAAAAGTTATTATTGCAGTTATTATTAAAAAAAATTGTCTAGTCAACTTAATCTTCATTTTAATATGTCAAATGATTATATTCAAAAATATTGCATACATATTTTACTAAAAATATATTACTCGTTTATTTGACTTATTCTTCATTTTGGTCTGTTTGATTATATTGAAAAATATTTTTTACAGTCTGGTATATTGGAAGATATTTTTCTTCCCCCCTACCCACCTTCATATTGTTCATACATTTTTATTAAAATGTCACTAACAGACAAAAAGCAAAACGGTCATCTCCGGCCGAGTTAAAACAGCGACCTTGCTCCGCTCGGTCAATGAATGAAATGACAAGTGCTGGCTCTTCTTCCTAGCAAAGCGAGTGAATTGTGTTTATGCTCTTTACTTTGTTCCCTGTTCAAGTCATTCATTCTTTCGTGTTAGCGTCATTTTCACAATTGAGTGAGCCTGCATTGCCATGGTTCGCTCTACGATTTTCACTGTGGTCCAAGTCACAATAAAGTGGTCAGAGACTTCAATTAGCGCTTGGCGATGAAACCCCATCTCGTAGTTCTGTGTACTCTGGTACAATGAAATTAGACATGGACATATTCATCTCCATGACGATTTTTGCGATTAGTGGCAGCAGCAACCAAAAATAATTGATGTGTATTGCAATTAATTAAAGCAGATAAATGTCACAAAATTGGTACCACATTAGGCATTGCAATGATCTATAATTGCAACAAATTTTGCAAGGTGGCTTCTTTTTTTAGCAAATCATAATTTAGTTTGAAAATCAAAGGATTGGTAAGTACATTAAACGGTTGACTGCAGCGGTTGACATGACGTTGTCGCCTATCCAAGGCGCTTAGGAATGATAAAATCGGCATTTTTCAAGCATTTCTTCATGTAGCAGCATTGTTCAAAGATTAACAGATTCCAGAAACTATCACTGTGACCTAATTATAAAATGAGTTTGGTGGAGATTTAAGTAAATGATATCTGAAATCTTTTTTTTATTAAGTATCCCTTAGATCAGCTATTTCTGCGTTGTTGCAGTTTTTACGTCATTGTCAGTTTGACCATTGATTAAATAACACTATTAACACTCTTGTTATTTAATCTATGGTTTAACTTTACAGAAAAATGGTAGAAGGGGAAAATGCTTGAATATTTCAAAATTCACTTTAACATACCTGAATATACCGTCACCACTAATGAAAAAACTGCTAAAATTCTTTTTAGTTGCATTTTGGCTAAACACTCTACAACTTTATTTATTGATTATAGCTGCTTTAAATAATCAATGTCTGTCTATGCTAATTTCACTACTTCCAAATACTTTAAAAACATGTCAGACCGGATTTTCCTAAACTGATGATGTCATAGCAAGGAAAAAATAAAACAGCTCTTTACTTTTGTTACAACTTTATGACACTTCGGTGCGTCGAATATCGAATATTTACACTAGAACTAAAACAATCAATGAAAATAGGTGTTTTATCGAGATTATTTTAATTAAAACAAAAAATCTAACTTTGATCAGACAATAAAAAGACCTTGATAACCATAACCCAAGGCAGATTGGGGGCGTAATCTATCTTAATTAACGATCATAGATCATTTAGAATTTAGATAGAGAACGTATGTAATGTAAAAGGTTAAATATCCGCCAAACCCTACTTGCTAACAGACGCACCGCTATATCGCCAAAATAACGACTGCCCTTTTATTTCGCTCACGTGAAAAAGTAGCTTTTGTAATCAAACATTCGCAGCAGGTAAATCCAAAAATAACGAAATCAGGAATGCCCACATCCTAATTTTCCAGTTGATTGACAGTTCCGGCTGCGTTCGATTATCAAATATTTCTGGGGTGCGTTAGCAGTTTGTTTTGTAGTGTCGATTCTTCACTATATTATAGCCGACCCGGCTCCGGCCCGGCAAACCGACATTAGTGTTGGATATTCCATGAAATTGTACGGCACGATGTCTCACTGGCCCCGACACTGACGTGCCGGCGCCGGCATGTCGTATGTAGTATCCGACCGAAGGTCAGTTTTTGGCCGAAGCCGAAGGTTCAATCATACTTAAAAATCTTAGAATACAGACTAAAAAATGTTATAATAAAAATACGTAAAATTCTCTGTTAATTTTGTTTTATGCGTTATATTATAGTTATAGTGTTGGTAATAAAATTTAAATATGTAGTTTAAATAAATATATTGCACCTTTCAAAAAATG
>JAOPUG010000007.1:9272486-9293091 GCA_027564375.1 Micropterix facetella | reverse complement strand
TACTATGAAAAGCGTAAGAAAACACAAAAGGTATGTCGGGCTTGCCCCATTCAGTAACCCTAGGCACGCCACTGCCCACAGTGCAGATAAACATCTATTGAGATTATAAAATCCACATAGATCTCTTATAGTCTGCTTCGTAAAAAAGAAAATGTTATAAAAATACTATTATTATTTATAATATTTTGTCTCTTACTTTTAATGGAGAATTTTATAAAATAAAAAATATAGTAAGTAGGTCATAGCCTCCACCGACTACAAATAGTATCGCAAAAGCCTCATTTTAGCTGTATTGGAATTGGCTAACTTCTTTCCATAACTACAAACCGGTACGTACTCCAACGTTGGTTTTTTTTTCATAGTGTTGGGGCTCTTTTTATGTTTTCTAAGCCTAGTATTACTGCGATCATCTCTGGGCTATTGTGATCGCCACCTACTATACTTCCATGCTAGTTTCGCGTCAGTTAAGAGCCGCAATAAGCTTTTGGCACTGGATTGTTTTACCTCCTCAGGTTGGACGTAGTATTTACCCAGGTGGCTGTTTTTTTAAGCGTCAGTCGACCCAGTCTGCAAAATCTAGTATCCAGGAGTTTGAGGTTAAACATGTGCCTGTTCAGGCCATGATAGGTTGTTCCTACTTAGCTCTAAAGCCTCGTGGGCAGTCTTATAGTCATAAGCTTTGATGCTGAAATTTGGCATGCTGTTCCAGTGTAAAACACAATTGACCTGGAAAGAGACAAAGCGACTGGGTTCGAGATATCGTTGAACTGATTGCGATTTAGACCGTTCCGTAATGACATACTGGTCAATGGCATCAGCGGATCAATGAACCGGTCAAGAGCAATATGAAATATATGAAGAACCTTTAACTGCGTACCGAAAAGTGCTAATGATTTGGAGCTCTGTGATATAAACGTGAATATTATGGAAATAAGAAAGCCAAAGTTGATTAAAGACAAAAAATCTGAAAAACAAAAAAAATCCTTAGAATAAACGCTCTACAGGGTCCAGTATTCAAGAGCGAGTTTCGTTAGGCCGGTCAAAGATAGAAGGCATATTTAAAGGACTACTGAAACGAACCTTCGTAAAGAAAACGCATGCGCTTCAAAAACTGAGATAAATTATCGACAAGCCTACATAAGAGATTTCTCCAAAGGATTTAACGAGGTGTGAAAGTGTACGGACCCAAAACGGATATATTTAGGAATGATAATGTAATATGCTAGCCTCCCCGTACCAAATCGTCAATAATCTCCATATTTCACCCCAAACAAATTTTGGAGAGAATTCAAGAACCGAATCTGGAAGAGGCGAGACATAGTACCGCCAAACTCAAAAATTGCAAAGCGGCTGGTGTGGATCAAATCCACAGAGAACTCCCTAAACACAGCGGTGGAAACATACACTTCACCCGTTGAATGGAGGGATACATCGATGTATCCGATTCTGACATAAATGGCAGGACTGATGGTTCCAATCAAAGAGGTATCTTTGTTAACAAAGTAATATCCTTCATAGTGTTGAAGATACTACAGCCATAGTAGCTTACCATGCCGATTTCTGTAAGTTCAAACCGATGGCCATTCAGGTATTCACCTTTTGCTTGAGATCATAGAAAAGATGTGGGAGTACAACAAGGTTATTTATGTACATCCTCTTGGTACATGTTCAGGCCTACGACAGCGTCTACAGAAAAGTTTTATAAAGCAAAGCATAAACAATATTAGCAAGTTGAATGCCATTGGTTTTTTAACATTATGAACAAGATGAAAACGGATTTACCGCTTGAAGTTTTTAGCGCCCGATATTTCGGCGATGTTACAATCGCCGTTGCCCTGGGTATACTGACCAGGGTAGTCTACTCTGGACAACGGCGGTTGCATCATCGCCGAAACTCCCCGTGCTACAAACGTTACGCTGTAATCCGTGTATGGATTGACAAGCATGAAGAAACACCCGCAAGCGTTAAAATTGGGTTAAACATCTGCCTTTTTTCTTTCGGTTCCAACAAGTTCTTCGTAATGCTTATACCATCCGCACAGGGCCTGTATGTTGGTATCAAACTCGAAGATCTAAAATACATATACAAGGTTATGCAGATGGCTTAGCAATTCTTACTGATAACAGGGTAAATCTCTGAGAACACTGAACGAAGCAGCCACATAATTAATTATGACTGGGCTGGAAATTAATGAATTGGAGACGTAGTAATTGCACATGACCCAAATATTGAGACGTGGAATCCACTCAAATCAGCAATTTTATTTTCCAGAAACCGGATAGGTTCAGATATCCAGCCACAAAATAATGATAGAGTAACTGTACACCTGAGCTTTGAACGCAGATCTGCCTGCAAGCTGTTGTCAAGACATTCAAAATCAGTATATGCAAAACAATAATGAAGCCGAAAATTGTATTGAATAGAAGTGAATGCTTGACTGAAACGAAAAAAGTAACCGCCAAAGTCTTTGAATAAAGACTTTGGCGTAAAACCTTTGGCCCATTGTAATGGTACAGCAGTAATGTGTAAACGCTACGACGATAAGTTTCTGAAATTTGCAGACTAGCGCATGATAGCTGCAGAGAAGAAAATCATGCGTACCTATACTACTTTACACCAAGCAGTCAAAATGTTGACACTTGAGGAAGCCCTTAAAAGAAAGAGACCAGTGGTAGTCCTAAAGATATTGACGGATGAATAGTGAATAGTGTAAAACTAATTATTGTGAAGAAAGGCGACTGATCGAATAGGTGCTATATGAAATGCATATACAAATATTTATGAAGCAAGGAAGAACCTGGCTTAGGTATAGTGATGGTACTAATAATAAAAGTCCTCCATCTCCTTCATAACGAGCTAGCCAGGGACCATCAAATGGCGGACCGCGGTCCGAATCCGGACCGCCGAGCTATTTTGTGCGGACCTTAAGAAAACGGTAAAATTCATACTTAAACTTTTTATTTAAATACTTATGTCAGAAAAGTCGAAGAATATAATAATCAAAATCTGTGTTAATTTTATTTTGCCCGCGTTTTGTCTTCTCTGCCGCTTATTGGATAGCCACGACGGCGACCGACGCAAAACGCATGTCCCTCTACCCTGCACTCTCAAATTTCGATCTGGACTTACCGATGACCATCTGCAAAATTGAATGACAATATATTACACCAACTTAACTTCAGACTTCAAACAAATAGTTCACAGCAAAAAATGTAATTTTTCTCATTAATATTGCACATTTACTTTTGTGCATTAGCTAGTTAAATATATCTTCAATGAAAAATAATTTAGATTTCTTGTAGTTTTATTTATTATTTAACATTTTAAATCTTGGTCGCCAGTCATCATCTACCATTCGGACCGCGTCAGTCTTATATTTTTTCAAACGGACCCCTAATAAAATTAATTGGTGATCGCTGCCCTAGATGATAAGATGAAGAGATGTACTTAGCTATTGCCATTGAAAAAATAAAACACTTTGGTGATTTTTTATAAATATCAGATAGCGCGTGTTGAGATGTCGTGTATAAACAGACAAAAACAGACATGTTTGTTCCTTGTTTATAATCATATAGTATAAAAGTCGAAAAAAGTGTTTTAGAGCAAAAAACCAAATAAATTCTAACCGAAGACTGCCGGTTATTTTTTAATGATCAAAAATTTCTGGCGGCATATTTATAGTATTTTTGAGTATCTCATTAGTATAACATGGTATTTTTTCTACCAAGCCGGTGGTATATTTTAGGTTTAAACTCTAGTACACTGGTCAGTTTGCCATGTTTTGACATTTAAAGAGAATGTGTTATCGCGCCCCGCGACCTTTGGATTAGTGTATTCTTGATAAAAACGCGTGTTAAAAATGGTGATTAATTCATGAGCGGCGTTACTTACTCAAATGACACAGTCAAACATGGATAATAGCCAAGAAATATGCGTCCACCAAGAGAAGAATGTGTTAGTGGTGAAGTTCAACAGGCCATCTAAGAAAAATGCATTCAACCGCGATATGTACGCGCGTCTGACGGAGATCCTGAACGACACTGCTAAAAAGGAGGACATTGCGGTGACCGTGCTGACGGGGGAAGGCGACTTCTACAGTAGCGGCAACGACCTCACTTTCGCAGCACCGAAGTGTGACAAAACCAACGTCTTCCAGAAACCGACACTCGCCGTACAGCAATTAGTAGAAGCATTTATTAAATTTCCTAAGATTCTAGTTGCTCTTGTCAACGGGCCGGCGATTGGGATTGCAGCAACGACGCTTGCGTTGTGTGACATAGTATATGCATCCAATGAGGTATCTATCGTTTTATTTAAAATGTTTCATTGTTTGATAGCTCTTACGAAGTCGAAATCCGGATCCTCATACACCAAGTTGCTGACACCAGATCAGTGTTGCCATTCAAGAGTAAAAATCGCTAGATTCAACTGATTACTTTTTAAAAAATGGAGTTTTTGTTGACAAGGGGGGGGGGGGCAACAAAATCAAATTCGAAGTGGTGTGAACATAATCTAATTGCAAATGCTAGCATATACGGAAAATGCAGTGTGTATGAGAAACCGGCATCAGCATCAGGTGGCCATAAACTCATACGAGAATCCGGCGTCAGCAAACTGACTGACAACTGCAAACCAAACCAGTTATTGTTAGTTTGTATGAGAATCCGGTGTGTGAGAATCCGACTTGAGAATCCGTAGGGACTCTGATATTATGTGTGATTTTCAGGCATTCTTTTTGACACCGTTTACTAAGTTAGGATTATCGGCTGAAGGATGCTCAACATATACTTTTCCCAAACTTCTTGGAACTAGAAAGGTATTTTTATCATAATTATTATTCCTAATAAGGGTTTTTTGCAAGGAATTAATTATGGACTGAAATTGCAATTTCCATTTTTTTGCAAGCCGAAGCATACAAAAACTACTGGCAAAAAAGGTTTGTCATTTTTTTTGTACAAGTTATTGGTGCCACTTGAAAGTTGAAAGCTACTGGCCGGTACCTACTAACGAATCATATATTCCAAAGAAAGAAAACGGTATCCGTCATAGATAAATAGTGGTTTTATAATCGGTTTTCTACTGTATCTCAAAATGATTATTTTGACAAATTTTCTTTTTCCTGTGGTCTTTATATGTAAAGGTTTGCATATCTCCCCATATAAATTGAAAACTTTTATATGGGAGTTTTATATTGGAATTTGGAACCCGCTAATGCTTTTGATTGACTACTAAATTTTAGTCATGCCGTATCTATAATACACGCATGGCTTATAAACACTCATGGCAGACACGTGCATAGTGCATAACACACGTGCATAAAACATGCAAGTAAGACGGCGCACATACATTCTCTCTCGCACCTTAACGTTTTATGAAAGATGTAGAGATGCGCATTATCTTTGGTTACGTTTGGTTATCGATATCAATGGATTTTAAGTGGGCTATGGGCTATCGATGAATTTTGAACAGGCATTTTGTAATTCTTTGTATTTTCTGCCGAAATTGGTAAGACTTGGCAATAACATTCACTTTTCAACTCAATTTCTCACTTTTAAACAAACTCACTCACAAATTCAATTCACTTTTACTACAATTTTTAAAGAAAAACATGAAGTTAGTTTCAAAGTGAAGTAACGGACCCGAGTTGAAGAGCCGATGGACAGGCGTAACCATCGATCAAGAAATTCGTCTTCACGGCAGAAAAAGTAAGTGTTTTCATCCTTTACCCCGGATCTTCAGGTTTTTATAATCTTGACAATCTATCGGAATTCAAAAGAGGTACACAATCCATTTAATAATTTTGTATGGAATCGTTTAATAATAACAAGTATTCAGGGGAATATTCAACGACAAAATCGTGTTGTAATAAATAATGTTTCCATTTTTCTAACAGAGTTCAAGAAAGAACCTGATAAGTTAAAGTAAGTGAACTTCTTCAACAAGCCTCGTGACATAACTGCGATGATTTGTGGGATTGGTATGAGAATTGTGGATAGACTAAGAAAGGAGGGTGCTTCTGGCGAAATAAGTTCTCCCCGGGAACAGGTCCTTCAACCACGCACTGGACAAATTTGGACGAGTTTGACAGTAAAGCAGATTGTGTTTTCGTTTTATGCAAATGGAGAAAAAGATGTTAACAGCTGCAATGGAGAAAATAGAAAGCTTCAAGTGTAGTGAGTCTTCCATGAGATCATTTTACATGACCTTGGATACAGATTTAAGAATGCACCAGATGGAAGAAATCAACACATGGAACGACGAGATATTGTCTGTGCCAGACTGCAGTTCCTTAAAAAACTAGACGGTTTGAGAAAAAGCGGAGATTCACATCCAAGAATTTATATAGATGGAACCTGGGTAAATCAGAACCATTGCCGGACGCGTGTATAGGTTGATGAAAATAATGAAGGTGGTTTAAAAAAGCCAATTGGAAAAGTTAGCAGACTTATTGTTTATCACGCAGGGTGCGAAAAGTACGGGTTTATGCCGGGTGCTAAATGGGTGGACAATACCAGTTACCACTCCAAGCAGATCAATAAAGGTCCGACAACCGCCTCTACAAAAGCAGAAATTCCAAAATGGCCTCGGCAACAAGGAATAGACTTTTCAGAATCTGCTTTTAAAGTTGAACTTCTTCAAAAATAAAAGAAAATCGCGGAGAAAAGTCTTATTATTTGGGGCAATCAAATGAATGGGGTGCGAAGTTGTTCGTTTACCGCTCTATTATTATCAATACATTCCAATAGAGTTGATAGGGGCACAGGTCAAAGAAGAAGTCGCAGCAAGAAACAACACATTTAAGTGGAAAAATTAACAAATGAAGGCATTGAAAATGTAACAAGAGAAAATTGGCAAAAATGGGTTCGTTACGCTGAAGCCCTGCGAGAACGGGATTTGAAGAACTCATATTTATGCGAATGCCTTATAATAAATGTCGGCGATGACGATAGTGACACCGACGACGATGATGATCTTGATTTACAACCTTAATAACTTGTACTAAATAAACTATGTGTATTTTGTACTTGTGTATATGTAATTTATTATGTGTTATTCCGTGAATTTGTATTTAATTCATAATTTTAATGATTGTAACACCCCGCTTAAATCCATTGATATCAATAACCAAACGTAATGAAAGATAATGCGCATCTCTGCATCTATGCGAGAGAGAATGTGATGTGCGCTGTCGTACGAGAACATGATGTGCGCTGTCGTATGAGAATGTGATGTGCACTGTTTTGCATGTACTATAGTATATTATATTGCCTGTGATTTTTCTTGCATGAAAGGGTCTATTCCAGTGGTTCTCAAACTTTTCAGTCATATGGTGCACTTAATCTGCAGCCGCATTAAGAACAGTCTCATGATCTTATCGCTTTTGGCGTTTGTAAAGCAAGAATCACGAGAAAAGAAAAGAATTAAAATTATTATATTATATAATTATAGTTGTATGCCAATGACATACAATCTGAAGAGCAATCAGTTACGCTAACCTTGACACAAGCACCGACCTTTTTAGGTTAGTATAATAGTAAATATAAATACAAATAGAGCTGCCATAGAATTCACCGACCCGAATCGGGCTCATTGCAATATTATTCTTATTATTCTGGGGGAGGTTGACCCCAGACTAATGACCGGCTGTGGTCGGTGTAGAACAGCTGTCTTGCCACATGCGATCGTTCACTTTACCACCCATTCACTCCCCTTTCAAAGTCATCAGACTTGAGATGCGGAAATTACAGTTTAAGATGTTTGCTAGGAATAAGTTTATTATTCCTAGAGACCTGTAACCCTCACCGACCCATAGGAATCCTACACCCTAAAGTCACCATAGGTGGTACCGCAGTACCACCATATATTTCAGTAAAGTTTGCAGGCCGCGCCGTTGGGCATTATTCTATAATGTAATTGATGTTGCTTGTTTGGCGGCATATATCATTCATATTGAGCATAATCCAGAGAATGCTCGAAAAGTTGGTCGGAAAAAATTCCTGAAAGAACTGGCTCGAGATCTATCTTAGACCCGCTGACCACTCAATTCTATTTTGTGGAAACATCCATGGAGAGTATACTTTGGTCGAAAATCGCAAGCATTTTCATTCCACCTCCACAATCAGTCACCGAACGAGATAATAGTTGTCGTTTGAACGTACAAGAAATTTGCCGGAAAAGCTATAATGATTATCGTATCAAGAGAGTCTCGGAAGCATTGTCAAGAGTGCTCTAATCCTATTTGTAACCCTTACACTGCACATATTCCTGTCATTTCAGTGGACTGTAATAACAAATAAAACTGTAATCTTAAGAAAAATGGTTCTATTCAAAATGTACTGCATTTATGTGGTGGCACCCTGGCACCACTAATGGTCAATTCCGCGGTAGGAATGAAAATGGCATAAAAAAACACTTTCCCATGAAATTATTTTTACAAATTTTAATTTTTATTGCGTAAAAATGATTTTCTAGAAAATTCATGGAACCTCGGAAAATTCAGAATAGTAGGGAAAAAAATATTGCTGCTTGATGTTCAAAAAAAAAAAAAAAAGTACCCGGGACCACCTATGGGTCGTTAAAGAGGTATTTAGCTAGCAAGCCACGAGCGCCAACTCCCACCGCATGATGGTGAACAATGAAGCCATTCCGGAATTTGCGGGATCATGTACATTTGCGAGGACACATGAAATAAATACCATTTGGGATATTTGACTCAAGAAATAGATACTGCTTAGAGGATGAATCGACCTCTAGAATCCAATCAGAAATTTTCTCGATTATTGATAAAGGTTTCGTAGTGGAATGTATTTTGCCTTTTAAGCACAAACTGTATTAGGGGTTGGAAGGTAATGTCAAACCCTTGTTGGCGCGAGCCACTGAGAGGCTGATTATTTCGCAAATGACGGCAAGGGCTTTGTCATGGCGGTAGGTGTATCGATTCTGATGTAAGGCCAACTTACAGCCAGCTAAAGTTTAGCTGTGCAAGAAGTATTACTGCAGAAGGGACATGAACTATCCTCTGAATAGCTTCAGCGAGCAAGGATGCCGGGGTCCAGTGCTATTTTGGCTGGATCCAGCCAGAATTTTTTTTTGGATATCTATGCAGGCTTGTAAATCTTTTGATTCAATACCGCCACTTACTACATAATTCAATACTGCTTGATCCTTAGAATTGGACAAAATCGAGGTTTTAGTTACTCTGGAGTTGGCATAGAGCAGAAAGGGCAGTTTTAGAGCTATACCAAAACTATGTTTGTATCTGAAGAGAGTGGAGGGATCAGCTGGTTTGCCTAGGGAAAGCCAATAATTCAAACTAGCTGTACTAGCGCATCCAGACAGGACAGTTGGGTCTTGGTGAAATTGTAGATAAGAAAGGGCCATGACAAATGAGAAATTAAATAGTTGCTTAATTTGAAGTTTATAACAATTCAAAACGTTATATAACTTTTTAAAAAATCATTTTAAACTAGGGATACAACCGATTGGGATACGATCATTCATTTGTTGCCCCGATCATTTAGTGATCACTGGTGGAAAAAAAAACAGAAGAAACAGCCTTAGAAAACATTGCTAAATCATAAAAAATCAAAATCTCGATCATTCTGATGAATAAGAAGTTCTCATGTTTCTTTCGAATTACTAGGCGATGGCATCTGGAGTGCTTGCTAAAAAGTGATTCGGGCAGCAGATCGAGCCCCTTTGTCGAGTATTGCAGAGAACATCGCTCAGTATTTACGCGAAGCTCTGACTCATTACCATACCCGGAATCTGATGCATACACAAATCTCAAGAAAATTGCACAAATACATATGTCCTTCGAATTAAGTTCAGTAGCTCCTGAAATAGCTAAGAAATAGGCTATCACCTGATAAGTTACAAATGTTATGTTTTTGGAATAAAGATATTCCTATTGTTAACTTTAACTACATGTTTCAACTCTTAACCAAGTACCTAGTAAAACTTGAATAAATAAAACAGTTTCATTTAAAAACAATGTAATAAGTAGGTTAATAACACCCACACATAATTAGATAGTTTAATGTAGGATAAATGAATCATATTAGAACTGTAACAATAGTCAGAATAGTAATTGACGATTATTTTTCCATATTTTAAACAGCATTCAAGCTGACAATCAAGCTGTGTCACCGAGACCTAACTAATCAAAGGTGTGTTTGGCTCTATTTTTTTGTTAAAAAATTACAATCCCTATTTGCTGAATTCTGAAAGTGTACCTTGAAAAATTAAGATAATCTTTTAAGCGTCATGTCTTAAACCCCCTTTTTTCTGACTATGGCCTTGGCCAAGTTTCAGAATCACTGGTCTGTTCTGTCGTCTCTGCATGATTAGCTGTTAATATTACTGTCAATTTAGGGTTTTCTTCTTTTTCACTAAAACTTGGGATTTTATAGGCAACCGAGATGCTGTTGTTTAACCATAAAATGTCATCATCGGAAGCGCTGCAGTGCGGTTTTGTCACCGAACTCTTCACCCCGGAAGAGATCAACACGAAGGCCTGGGATAAAATATTTGAATATGCACGTCTGCCCCAGGGCTCCCTTCTCAATTCCAAGAAGCTCCTGAAAGACATCGACATGGATAACTTAATCCTGGCCAACATGAGAGAGTGCGACGAGCTCGAGAATCGCTTCACATCCGACGAGTTTATAAAGGCCATTATTAAGTTTTCAGAGAGGCGGAGCAACTTGTGATTAAATATTTTTAATTAGATAACCTGTACATAATTTGGTGTGAGGGGCAACGCATGCTTACTAATAATATATTTTTTCAATCAACGATTTTTAAAAAGATCACTGACGTTTAAATACATATATAGAACTAATATTCAAAAAGGATTGCAGGAAAAAAAACCAATGCTCTTTTTGCCTCGAGAAAGCAAAATAATGCTATTGGAAGAGAGCTCAATAGAAATTATGTGGGTTCGATTTTTGATAAGAGATCGATAAGAGAAATAACCATATACGAGATGACAACAAATCTGTATATTTTGAACGTAAAAACAATAAATGGCGTGCTGAAAACAATTGAACGCTGCAGTACCACCGACGCTAGTACAAAATATCGCTAAATCGTTGCAGAAAAAATATTTGTAAAATATAATTCTAACTGATTTCATCTGCTCGCAAGAAGTATTCTTGTAACTTCTCGATGTACAAGAAAACATTTAAGTCGTAAAATGGCAAGGAAATACATCGAAGCGGAGATGTTAATCGACTGCAAACTGCTGACTAACTAGCGGCCTCGTTTTTGTGGCATAGCTGCTGACGGCCGATACCAGGTTGATGCATGATTTTATTTACCAAATATCCCAGTGATAAATAAGAGGTCCATGTATTATGTTGTAATGTTATATTTACATTTATAATCAGTGCTATAATGATTAAACAAAAAATATATTAATTAAAATGTGTTTTATGGAAGATGAATTTAACATTTTCAGCTGATTTATCCAATCCTGCATCCTGAAAAAATAAAATTAGCTACATCATGAAACTGGCACATTGTACCTATTTTAGGTCCTTAGCTATGGTTGCAGTTCTATAAAGGAAATTTAGTACCAAATGTTTTGTATGAAAAATATATATTTAATTAATATAAATATTGACCCAAAATATCTATGGAGATTGGACATTTTAATGAGAGTTGGTTAAAGCCTCTGCTGTAAAACTCTCCGTGGACAAGAATCAATGAAAACAGAATTGAATTTTGAATATCAACTCAAACCAAATTTATCAAAGTTCAAAGTGGCCAGTGTATAGGCAATTATAAGATAAGGACGTAATATTATGAGATGAAAATACCGTCAAAAGCTCTTCAGACACAGGTGTTTTGAAATGCTGCCAATGTTTCAACTGATTAATACTTTCTTTCTGTACTTGCCCTTTTGAATTTGAGCTTAGATTTCCATTAACAAAATCCTCTTCAGGATCCTCTTCATCAGCATTCTAAGAAGACAAACAAATATATAATGGTTTGAATAAATAGGTAAAACGTCAAATTGTCCATGCCACAATGTAAATAGAACTACCAGTTTGACAATGACTTTGTTCTATTAGAAATGCCGCTGCTAACCATCCAGTAATGATTGTTCCCTTCCCTTTATAGGCAGTAATTGTAAACAGGTTAGATAGTGTAAACAAGTCGTCTGATTTCACATACGAATATTAAAATGTATAACTTTCTTTTTATGGCTGCACACAAAGACGGTGATTTCTGCCAAGTCTGCTATTACAATGGATGGAAACTTATTTTGTTAGTTGAAACACTTAAACAAATACAACACAATACTGATGGGAACACAACATCCAATAATAATTAAATAACTAGTGAACAGAAGAATAAAATACAAATAATTAATATAAATATAATATAAAAAAACATTACAATATTATTAAAGGGGAGTTGAGTTGAATTTCCTAAATTTGAAAAGAATTTTGTAGATGTTAGGGAAGTTGAGACATAGTAGAAAATCTATACTAAGGATAGAAAATATATACTACTACTGTGTGCTGTCTGTTATGACAGGCTGTCAAAACAGATGGAAATGTTAGTAACTGGACAACTTATATAAAGTTCACATTTAGACAGTTCCAGGGAAAACAGACCCTGGGATTTTGAACGGACATTTTGTCACTGCCGATCGCCCGGACCTGCGTAGTGTGAACAAGCTCACATCGATAAATACTACGTGTCCCTCTCCCAGCACGACAGACATCTCTCTCCCAGCAGGAATCATTTTGGCATCCGCATTCCTGTCACAAGTATGTACAGGATGGAAATAAGTGCAGAATTAATTTCGCTTGTTGAAGTCTGTTGACTGATTTTCCTAACGGATCGGTCTATATGTGAACATCTATCTCCGGGCTACGGCTTCCATCAACACAGACGGTCATAGTGCCCTAAGAGGTCCGAAATGAAGGTAGGATACTTATTAAGCAGTTAAATAAAAGATGGTCCAGCAGTGCAAAACCCCATGACCGTAGTCGCACTGTGGAGGTGGCAGGATGTGGATGGACAGGAGTACAGCAAAAGCTGATACGATACGCATAAAAAGCTGGTGGTGAAACCATAGTTTGGTCTTTATTTGACGTTAATGAGGTGTTACGTCTTAGCGTATAAACTTTGACAAAGCACATAAACTCGCTGAGCGTTTTTCAGATGCAGATTCCCTCTTCCCCTAGTTACCTCCCATCTCACGATTGCCCTAAACGGGGACATTCATTGGCACACAAGTAATTTTGTTTACACTATGTCGATACGCACCTCACAGCTACCGTTTCCATTGCAAGCACACTGTAGAGAATCATGTATCAAACTATCCGAACTAAAATTCGGCGTAAAAAGATCTTTTAACTCGTCTTCAGATAGCTTCAAGGTGTCTTTCAAGTTCTCTGGATTTTTAACGGCGTCGCTCAAACCGGTTTTGGAGACCTGTCTCTGATAAATCTTTTCGTCGATGGATCCGGAGCACAGTAAGCGATATATGAAGACTCCTTTGCGTTGGCCATCGCGCCAAACTCGCGCGGTCGCCTGCAAGTCGCTCGCCGGATTCCAGTCTGAATCCAGCAGCACCAGCCTGGATGCCGCCGACAAATTGAGCCCCACACCTCCCGCTTTGGCGCTCAACAGAAAAACCAACTCCTTACAGCCCTTCACATTAAAACGATCCACGATCTGCTGTCGTTTCTGCACGGGCGTACTACCATCTAACCGGAGACACTGGACGTTGAGCCCAGTGCACAGATCCGATAAAACACTCAGAAATTTCGTTGAATATGAAACTAGAACGATCTTTTCCTTCCTTTCAACCGCTAAATTCTTTATCATCACTTCTAAAACTGCCAATTTTCCTGATAATTTAAAATCTTTGCTTTTGGATGGAATTAAATCCGCTAACTTTCCTTCTAAATAGTGGCCAGTGTTACCGCTCATTAAAAGTGGAAAATTACATATTTTTTTTAAAAGTGTTATCATTTGCAACGGCAAAACGTTGTTTTCCTTATTCTCCCATTCATCGATTGCCGTGTCGTAAAGTTCTTTTTGAATATGCGACATACGACAGCATATAATGAATTCACGCTTCGACGGTAGATATTTTTCTAAAATTTCTTGCGTCCTCCTCAACATAAACATTGAAGTCAAATCGTTCAAAAGTTTCGCCTTTTCGCTCCCGATTTCATGCTCTTCTTCATCACAATCTGGTTTCTGCGATGCTAGTATGGGATTCTCATAATTCCGCCTGAATTCCGCATAAACACCCAATATGCCCGGATTTACCAAATCGACGATGGCGAAATATTCTTGCAGATCATTCTGAATGGGGGTTCCGGTTAGAAGTATTCGTCGTTTGCACGATAATTTGCTCAGGCACTGAGACGCTTTTATGTTGCTGTTTTTAAGTTTGTGTCCTTCGTCGCAAACAACCAAGTCAAATGAAGTTTGTTCAATATCTGAAATACATCTGAAGAGAAAACAGTGTTATGTCATTATTTATTAATACACCGTGTCGCACTTTGTTTTCTGAATAATGGAAATCAACTTATTCCAACAATTTCTATTAAGAAACTAGATGCCCATAGTGGAATCTTTAACCTTTATTTTTATAGTTAAGAGGATGAATGGTTTGACATGTATGTAAAAGGCCTTATTGCTTGTGATATGTGACAATTCGCATCGGCGACATTGCCATAGCTTGATTTTCGATACTCAGCTCACAGAGCAATTTCAAATGAGCGTTGCAAACAATTCGACGAAAACATAGGCGCTTTAATGTAATGTAAATAAATATAACTTAATGTAGGTACTTACATTAGATCTTAGGTCTTGCCTTATAATGCCACGGAGCTATACCTGCTCTCTGCCCAAACGCACACACATTCGTGCAGGCTACTCTGGTTTTAGATACACTCTTGGAAGTCAATCCACATCTTGAGCACACTGTTTACGATTTTTTGTATATTCATGCTCTGAAAACGTTACGGCATAAACGCCATGGGGGAAGTGCGTTTCCACGGCACTCTCCATACAACATTATTAAATCAAAAAGAGGCATTTGCGCAGACCTGCACGACCTTGATCTAAATATGAGCAGGCAAACAAGACGTATTATCCTTATTCACACAAAACAGCTAAATTAATTTTTTTTCCAAGCGTAAAAAACCATACAAAATAATTAACAATAGACATATAGTTTCTTAGTAGACGTTGTTTCAAATAAGCTAGAGATTTTTAGTATTCATAAAACGAACTAGCAAACGGTGTATGTATTTTAATGAATATGATTTGAAATACTGATCGCACCTTACAAACATCTCGTAGGAAATTATCATAACAGATTTGTTGCATTTGTTGAAATCACTTGCTTTATGGCTTTTATCGACGACATATGGCTCGAGTCTTTCCCTGCCGAGCCATTTGATGAATTCATTGGACCAATTGACACATAAGCTACTCGGAACCACAACCAACACTTTCTTGCAGATTGCCATTCCATAAGGGCCTTTTTTCAACAAAGTCCTATGAAAACGGACGAAATAATATTTTACTGTACTTTTCTTAGATCTAATATAACAAAACAATCCATTTACAAAACGATTAGGAGAACGACAATCTAAGTCTTACCATATTAAAGCAATGCATTGTAGAGTTTTCCCGAGGCCCATTTCATCAGCTAGCACTGCTCCGGTGTATTCTCTATTACGAAATCCCATCACGCATTCATAGAGAAACAAGAGCCCGTCTCTTTGATGCGGTCTCAAGGCTTGTGTTAAAAACGAATCCAAAACGACATCATGCACTTCTTTGTTTGAGCCGCATTTATTCCACTGAAATTATTTTTTTATTTGAAGTGTGGCGTTTATTTAATTATTTATTTCAAAATGCTACCTTGAAATCATCGCTGGGCTGAGGAAAAACAAGCGCTGTGACTATTGATTTTCCAGAGAAAAATGCTTTTTTTCCAGTAATTGTTGCAGGTCCTTGAAAACTGCTTGTTAACTTTGTTTTTTTAGCCTTTTTTTGGGTCTCGCTTGGAAATTCATTGGCTCGTTTCGATTTAATGGTGAAATTCTCATTGGAGCATTGTTCTACTATCTCAACTTCTTTACCGCCAACGCTGGAAATAAGCTACTTATAAGTACAGTATTGTTCGAATTAAAGTGAACACAAGTGGTAATTTGAAAAAAAAAGCAACATTTATTTAGTTATAGAATAAGACAACTGAGAAATGAATACAATTCAATTTGTATTAATAGAAAATATGTCCTCCCTTGGCTTTTATAACTTCTTCAACACGTTTTGGCATAGATCGACAAGGTTTTTACAGTTTTCTGATATTTGCTGATCTTGAAACCATGTATGGATTACAGCCTCAATCAGTTTTGTTGTGCAATCAGTTTTACAAAGTCTAACTTTCACAATAGCCCACAGATTTTCAATGGGATTAAGGTCCGGTGAGTTTCGTGGCCATTCAAGGCATTTTTTGTCCTTGAAATATTTCATCATGATCTTGGAAACGTGGCATGGAGCCGAATCTTGTTGAAAAACTTATTGACCGTTGACATCAACTTTTCTTAGTTCAGCTTCCAATCTCTATTCTAGCAAGTCTCTGTAGTTTTGCGAGTTCATCATCCCTTCGATCGACACAAGGCATAGGGTACCTTTATAAGAAAAGCAGCACCAAAACATCTTCTTTAACGATGTTTAGCTGTTTGATCAATATGAGCTGTCGTAATCTTTTCATTGTCACTTTTTCTAACGAAATGAGATCGCTGCCTTGTACCAAAATGGCTCTTAGATGAGAACAAAACTTCTCCAATCTTCAACAATCCAGCATACATTTTTTTTGCCCAATCATATCGTTGTTTCATCATGGCAGCAGTCAATAACTGTTTTTTGGAGGTCTCATTGTTTTTCTTTCCCATTCAATAAGTCATTTTCGTACGGTTGAGTCATGAACAATAGGTCCAGCGTGTGCTAAGTCTTGCTGAAGGTCTTGGCTGGTTTTCCTAGGGTTCAATTTACTTTCCCTAATTACAAAAGCTTCGTTCCTTGCTGTTGCCTTTCTTTTCCTTCCACATTTCCTTTTTCTGTTCACTTCAATCGTCCCAGTGTCCCTTTTATGCTCCAAAATCTCATTGACAGCTCCTAAACTTACACCACACTCCCTGACAATATATTTTTTGAGTCATTGATGTGTGTTCATTCAGTCACAATTTTAGTGTGCTTTTTGGGAATAATATCCATCTTCACAAATAAAAAGCAAATAAAGCCTAACAAAACACTCAAAACACAATAATTATTAAAAACAAATGTAACGCGTCTGTAGCTTGCTATGTGTCATTACTAACTGACTGACAGAACAGTAAAATAAAATAGCTCCTTTGACATAAGTGTTGCCAACTGTGAATAAAAAGTAACATTGTGAAAATTGTGATGTGTTCACATTAATTCGAACAATACTGTATGTATCACAATGAGACACAACTGAATGAATAATATAAATTGCTAAATTATTCTACAAATATTTAAATGGATGAATTTGATTTACTCGTTTGATTGATTCCTCGTTTTGTAATAGTCTACAGTGGCTCCTATAGTCTACTATACTCTCCATGCTCAATAATTTACTAAACAATCCCTTATATCCTATTTATTTCAAGGACATGTTCGTCCCTTTGGCAAGTCATGGTTTTCCCTGCATTCAAGTCAGGATAACACCCTATCCACTGCATAGTCCAGTAAGTAAGTATAGTAAGTAAAGTAAATACAAATAGAGTTGCCATGGAATTCACCAACCAGAGTCGAGCCCATCATAATACTATTGTTACACTTCTGGGGGGTGAGCGGTGGACTCCGGACTAACGACCTGCTGGTTTAGGACAGCTGTCGACACATGTGAGTGTTCACTTTACCACCCATTCACTCCCCCTTCAAAGCTATAGAATTTGAGATGCAGAAATTGCAGTTTTAGATATTTTTTCTAGGAAGGAGTTAATTATTTTCCTACTGAGACCAAGATCCTTAAAGAGGTGAAACAGATATTTGGTTGGGAGGCCAAGAGTGCCAACTTCCACCGCATGAAGGAGAACAGTGGAGCCGATCCGGGTGACGGCATTTTTGAGATCATAGTATTCATTTAATTTGTACTCGTGGTCTTTTAGGATATTTGATTCTCATGGAGCGGTTAATTCTCCAATGAGGACCATTTTTCGAGATAGGGACTGAAGAGTTATATCTGGACGGAAGGCTGTGCATCCGAAACTCTCAGGGAATTGATACTGCTTAGAGATTGAATCGACCTCCCCAGAGTCCAATCTGAAACTTTATCAGTTATCAAAAAAGGTTTTGTAGTAGTTTGTTTGTACTTTTAGAGCCATCCCGTACAAACTGTATTGGTGGTTTGGAGGTTACTGTCAGACCCTTGTTGTAACGAGCCACTGAGAGGATAATCACCTCGCGAATAACAGCAAGGACTTTGTCATGGCGGTAAGTATACCGTCTTTGATCGAAGGCCGCCTTGCCGCCAACCTAAATATGTCTAGCTGCGCAAGGGGTATCGTTACAAAGAGGATATGAACTATTTTCTGAATAGCTCCAACAGGCGAGGTTACTGGGATCTGGAAGTGTATGCTGAAAGACATTTAAATAGAATGTCTGCATTTCTGGTATCCAGTCATACATTACCTTCCAGTGCATTGTAAAGGAATACAAAAGTCCCTAACTGTTGTCCAGTCATTCTAAAATTGGAAACAGCATGAGCTATCGGTGCTGTTGCAGTTGCCATCGGAATCTCGCAAGAGGGATTTTTTTAGGTCTACATCGCTCATGATTGTACTGCCATACCACAGACCAGTGCTATTCTGGTTGATTGTAGCTAGAAACTTTTTGGAGAAGTCTATGCGGGCTAGTAGATCATTTGATTCTCTATGGCCACTTACTGCATGCTTCGTTATTGCCGGATCCTTAGAATTGGACAGAATCAAAGTTTTGGTTATTCTGTGGAGTTGGCATAAAGCAGAGAGGGCAGTTTTAGAGCTAACCCAGAGTGGTGTTTGGATCTGAAGGGAGTCGAGGGGTCAACCGGTTTGGTTAAGGATAACTAAGATTTGTAACTAACTGTCACCAGCACATCCACATGGGACATTGGAGAGTAGCAAAGCTACGGGTTAACCCGCCACCCTGGGATGTTTCAATGAACTTTATCATTATATCATCCCGAGATGAACGCAGAAACTTTATCTATGAAACAATCCACTTCTCCAGTTCCGCCACAGCCCGTGAGAGTCCAACTGCTTACCGCAAGGCACTGGGAATTTTCCAGCACAGTGGGGTCCTCGCGCCCTCACTCCCAGATTGGGTAAGATTTCTCCGACCACCTGTCTGGTCACACGTTTGAGGTCCCTTGCGTGGCTTCTAGCTTTAAAAGCGTCAATTCGTACCGAATTTGTCGCAGATCCGAGGCGTCCTTTACTCGGCGAACATCACCCGAGTTTGGCGGCAAACGGATCGTTTTTAAAGATCATTAAAGGTCTATCCCCGCTCTATAGAAAGCATACTCAATCAGACCCCCGGCTATTCGTTGGTTGAGAAAAGGCCGGTAAGCCGACCATATATTGTATGTCAACTGCTACGGGCGAACCCGTCCACGGCGGAGCATTTCAACGAACTTTATCACTATATTACCCCAAAGTGAAACACAGACTTGGTGGACAAATACAAGCTACGTACTAAGTTCCATCTCAGCCCGCAATAGTCCTACTCCTTACGGCGAGGCACTGCAAAGTGCCACCCAGCGGGCGGCCTCACCCCCTTGCTCCCAGATTTAGTAGGATTCCTCCGACCACGTGTCTGGTTGCGGGTTGAAGGTCGCTTGCGTGATCCTCTACCTCATCTACGTATTACCATAACCTTGAGATTGAGAGGCTGGGTTATCACAGTTGGTGGTGCGCAGTAGTGTTTCATTTCATCGACGTAATATACGGATTATTGTATCATAGGCCCCAATTATAAAATATAGTCAAAAAAAGAAGTTTATTTTTTGAATTATATAGAATCCTAATTGTATTTGACAATGGTACCAAAAAAGTGGTCACTGGTTTTCTTTGGCAGTTCTTTATAGTGGAATCTGACTTGTAGAATTCGCTAGAAAAATATATAAAACACAATGTATTATTAGTGTCTTTTGACGTTCCGTGTGGTGCAAAAAAGATAAGACTGAATAACAATAAATAATTGATAAATAAAAAACATACCTCAAAATATTCATTAAATTAGTCTACATTTGAATCCGCAATAGATATCAGGTTTCTGTGTTTTCCATAAATTTCCGCAGCTAATTTTTATTTTAAAAAAAGTATGAATATCTAGGCTACAAAGCAACATTAAATGTAAAGCGTAGGTAACTCAAAAGTCGAGATAAACAATTTACTTTTTGTCTCTTATTTTTATTGTTCAATTATTTACACGTAAACTGAACCATAAAATTAAAAACTTATAGTTGATCTAAAATTGTCATAAGATGAGCTTTTCAGAAATTTATAATACTTTATGTCTATTCCTACAAAGTTTTACAAGATACTATCT
>JAOPUG010000007.1:9230830-9242434 GCA_027564375.1 Micropterix facetella | reverse complement strand
AAACTGAGCATTAGTCAGCTGTCAACTGTCAAATTGGCTGTCACTGGAAAAATGTTGTCAATATAAAAACCAAACCTCTAAAAAAAAACAACCTATATATTGTGACTGTTGGTTTGAATGAATTTCACAATTAGCTAAATTCGTTTGGCATATATGTGACACTGGCAGGCATATTCGAAGGTTTCACCATTTGTATTAGGAGGGCACAAGACAAATTCATCTCACCTATTACTCCAATAATTAATTCGCTGTTTGAGTCATCCAAGCCGAGTAGAAGTGAATAATCCATAACTTGATGCGAGGCTAAGAAGGACGTATCTCTTTCAATGGCTGACCAGAGGACCTCAGCGCTGTGGCCTTGAAGATATAAAGGTCTTTCCCAGCATACTGAAAAAAATAATCCCAAAAAATATGTCATCTTTCTGGAGCTTGAATTTTTAGTACCCAAAAGGTAAAACTATTCTCTGAGTTTGATGAACTTTTCTTAAGATTATAATAACTCTCCGTTAGCTGAAGCTTGGAACAGGAATGCGGTCAATTTCTGAAAACATTATAAATATCAGAGCCAGGGTATTCTTCAAACCGGATCTCCAACGATTCAATATATCATTATCCCTGATACTGTCGACAGGAATATCCTCCGGTAGACTCACATCTTAAAATTAAATGTGTCTGCCAGTATCTAGCATTTGACTCCATATAAAATAAATGATAGTCTGATGTTTCCAGCATTTCTTCATATTTCTTCGATTTTTTTTCTTCCGGCAGAACAGTTTGGTGTGACGATAAGTTTCAAGAAAAAATACTTTTGTACGACCATTTCATTTCTCGGTCCATTTCTCGAAGAAAAGTTTGGTGTCTAGAAGGTGTCTGTGAAGTGAAGTTAAGTACCTACCCTAGAATTGACGTACCCTAGAATTGTAATTTTTGGAGTAGAGCTAAAGTCTGGAGAAAGCCCCCGGCTGAAACATCGGTGACAAATATAGATGCCAGCAGTACTGCACTACCTCAATAGTTTTCAGAGTTAGCATGCACTTCCATACAAAATAAACGATAGTGTAATGTTTCCTGCACGTTTTCATTTAACCTTTTACAGTGACAACATATATAGATGCCAGCAGCACTCCGCTACCTCAATAGTTGTCAGGGTTAGCATACACTTCCAACTACTCTGTGTTTTTTTTACGAAGTACCACTGTAATCTTATACACTGTTCAAGGTAAAAAAAAAATGTCACCCTACAAAAAAAATCGAAGTACCTGAATGAACAGCAGTATTTTGAAATCAATGGTACAATCGATGCAAATTTGAAGCTACCACTGGTGAGAGCGTATACCCGCAACATAGCAAGTAGCCAGTGTTTTTGATATCTTTCATTCAACGAGTCAACTAACGAGATTCAACTATTATTACTTTTACCATCTAAATACACCATTTATGTGATTCTTGCAATACCTACTTTATCCCTGACATTGCTTTTTTATTAAACCCTTATACACACTATTATAATACCTTGAATAAGACAAAACTTGTCATCTATTTTTGGCAATATGTATTATATTTTAAATATTCCAATTTCTTATAATTATATTATTTTTATTTATAATTTAATTTCTTGGCTTTTGTATGTCTAATATAATGAATATTTTTGTTAAATTGTCGTATTTCTTATAGTTTTATATTTCTGTATGTTGTTTCCAAAAATATATATTCAGCGTACATCAAACGTTGTTTTATTATAATATTACTATTATTTTGTCTATAATGAATCTTTCCAAAATTTATCTTACACCGTAATTGATATTAGTAAGGTATCGATATTTTTTATGCGAAATTTCCTCACTGCTTCGCAGAATGCGAGGTGGCCTTGGAACAGTGGTAAAGTTTCCGAATATCCCATAGGTATGCGGATAAAGAAACGGTTACATCTCTTGCATTCACAATTTCGGTTTTCCTCAATACTGTAAATTGTACATCTCATTGTGAAATATGTGTAATGTGACAGTGAAATGTCACAGTGATGTAATGTGGCAGTGTTGACAGTGATTGACAGTGAAAGACAGTGTAGTACTATAGTGTATTTGTGTTCGACTGGTCTTGTATCTAATGAAGAGCTGCACATTGTGGCAAGTACAGTGTCATCAGTGTATCATGTTGTCGACACTGACACTATCTTTTATTTTTAGATAAATTTTGAATTACTGTCATATAATTTTTGATATTTTTTATCAGCCATTTTCATGACTATTATTGTAATTATACATATTTTCTCTATAAAAACATTCCAAGATGGCCGTCTGTCGAGGCCTCGTTGCTAGATTTGTACAATAACAATAATACATACGGTTCAATAAATTTTCATCCATCAAAACAGCATCAGGGTGCATGGAATCGGGAGCAAGTCTATTCCGCCTGGCGCCTTTCAAGTCAAATCTTTGCAGGGCGTTTCCGGCCGAGCCGCCCTCGCGGCCGTAGAAAACATTCTCTATGACCAGCACGCCTCCACCCGCCCCCGCGCTGCCGCCTACCCGGAAAACGCCGACAATTCTCGCCAGCAGTGTAGGTAGTCTATTCTGGTGACAGTTCGTAACGTGGACAAAGTAATGCGGAGCCATCTCCAGGAAGAGCTGAAGCTCAAATTTTGACATTTCTTTCAGAACGAAGCGATCATCTGAAATAATACAGTCCCTTCATTATTTGTTAATCCGATTTTATTTCAAAAAATTTCTTGCCCTACAGTCATGATTCGCTGTATATAATATACCTAGATATAGTTATAATATTTATTGTTTTCTTAAGACCTTTGAACTGTTCACATTAGTCTCTAAGGCTGTAAAATCTGCATTAGGAATTTTAAACAATAAAAAAATAAAATAAAGGCTAATTGTTAAGATATTTCTTACCTTTTGTTTTGCAAAACGTCGACCCTGATTTTCCGCCTCTGGCAGCCCAGGCGATACACCTCGAAAGTGACCTTATGAAAACTTCCTCGACCTCTGTTAACAAATAGTCGCCTCTCGAGAGAGTGTCAATTTTTGAAGTGCCCCGTTTCGAATTCGGTGTGAGATCATTTAAGATTGCACTTTCGAGTTTGTCGTTGAGAATCGGTCCTCTAATGTTGCCACTAAGTGGATCGGATTCGCCTCGCTTTTGGAGATCTTCATTTGTACTTTCGTTTGGTGCGGGTCCCTCCCTTGTTTTATTAGGATTGAACTGATTTGTGATGTTTGGATTTGACGATAAAGGAGCTAGTAGCAGCGCTCGGAGTTTACAGAATTGTAGCGGATGATAAACGCGACAAAATAGACCATCCTAAAACAAACATTCTTATATAAAATAAAATGCAACATCTGCCTGTCTGTCTGGTGTTAATAGCTCGGGAACCACTGGACTGATTTTTATCGGTTGGTTCCTATATGTAGCATGCATATTACAATTGGTTATAGGCTAAAAGAGATCAAAATCGGTTAAATAGTTTCCGAGATATACAACGAATCGCCAGACAAGTCGGAGATATTTCCAGATACATAAATTATCAGTTCTCGATTGATAAGTAATAATTAGTGATGGGCCGAATATGGTTTGAATGGAATACGAACTTCGGCCGAAAATTCAGTGAAAATTCAAAATTTGGTCGAACTTCGGTTATTTTCACCGCGCTTTCTCGGGAGCGACAAGGGCAAGGATATTGAAAACACTAGCAGTGACGATGAAGTTCAACAATTAAAACATACGCAGAATGTTCTGGAGCTGCTACGAAGAACTGGCAGCAGCAAAACTAGACAATACAGAAGAAACCAGAAGTACAATTGCATTAGAACTGGATGGATAGAGATCTGAATGATGTTTTGCTGCCTAAAGACCAATTGCCATATGGCTGGTGGGCTAAGAATAAGGACAAGTTCCCTTACAAGAGTTTTTTGGCACAAATATTTTTATCATCTCTTGGAAGCTCAGTATATTCTGAGCGATTTTTATCAGAGGCAGGAAACCTATACGAACAAAAACGGAACAGACAACTCTGAATCCTTAGTGTTTTTTCATCATAACCTGCCCTTGGTAAATTTTATATTCCAGTAGGTACAAGATTTAATTTTCATTTAATACTTTAAGAAAATTAAAAAACATAGTAAATTTTATGAGATACCTAATTATGACAATGTATAGAAGTGAAATTATGTCAATAATTAGAAGATGTATCATTTAATTTCAGTTTTTGATTTGATTTTATAAAACGATTTAATTGTTAAATTGCTAATAAACAATTACAAAGAATTAAGAAGTAATAAATGACTGTAATTACAAACTTATTTTACTGGTTTAATTCATAGTATTTTAGTCAAAATATTTGAGTTATTTTTGTATCGAACGTTCGGCATTTAAACCGAACTTCGGCCGAATTCCGAATTTCGGTTCAAATCGCCGAAATTCGGTTAAACCGAATGCGAAACGAATTTCGGCCCACCCCTAATTGTGATATGTATTACCTCCACACTTCCCACTTACGATATCTATAACACACAGATGATACAGACAAAAAGAAATATAACCCAATTTATCATGAACGTTCAAACAATTACTGAGGGAAGACTGCAGAATGTAATTACTGCATAGTAAACCTAGCGCACTCGAACACGCTATCTCGCTGTGACGTCATAGCCAGCGGACGAGTAATGCAGACTCGGCGACTTTTCTTTGATTTTCTAAATCAATAACTCTGTAAATACTAGATCGATTTTCACCATTTCAAAAGTAGAGTAATTAGAAAGGTAAGAAGAATATTGTTTGATTTTATTAGACGATTATTTTACCATATCGCGCATCCTCATTCCCCATGTTTTTCAAATCGTAGTTCGCTGGACAGTGATAGGCAAAAAGTCGTATTATCAGCCTTAGTTCACATTTGCTGAGCGAAAGTAGTTTCAATGACTTTTTTAATGAAAGGTCTATGAATCTTTCCGATTGTCTTTGTCCTGTAGCTTCATTACAGTATTTAGAATTCGTTCTTCTGTCCCAGGATCGGATTTGTTCTGCAGTGTGGCTTCTAGTCACATGAAAGAATGATTCAGGTCCTATGAAAAGCATATTAGTTCCCTTCTTTGCAAAGTTGACCAGCATTTTCGTTACCTTGCACCCTTTCGTGTCCTGGCACCCACATCAGCGTTACTTTGTTCTATTTTACCAAACAAGCTTCGACTCAGCGGTATATATATGTTTAGAGCTTTGATAGCGCCTGCCTGTCTGACATTTGGTATATTCTAGCGTCGCGCAAGTATTTTGCATTAATTTTACTGGAACAAGGTTCTATGGCATGAATTTCTGCCTAAAAATGGTCAGTGTTCGCAGGGCCTTTTTGAACTTCCGTTCAAATACACCTATTCATGTTTTCCCGTTTATTTTCGAACCGTCCGTTTACCAGACCAGTGACTCTTTTTCAAAGTTAGGTTGTCCTTATCCCAAAACTGGCGGTTCGGAATAATCACTTGAAAGTATTTAGTGAAGCTGTGTTGTGATGTCTGAAATTGCGTCATACCTCATGAGTTTCCCGGAGGATTTTCTCCTGCTCACACTACGTGATTTCAGATGTGAATTTAATTCGGTTGATTTTGTTTTACTGTTAGCACGAATGCGTTCAGCTAATATTTCAGAGCGTGCAATTAGGTGGTTCGACTCGTACGTGCGAGGACACTGCCACTCTATCACCGCTGACGATAACAAGTCTGATTTGATAGAGATTGTGGCTGGCATACCGCAAGGGATGTTCTGTACCCCTTGCTTTATCCTCTTCATAAACCCGATTGCTAAAAGTCTTATTACATCGTATGGCCTATATGCCAATGATTTGCAAATATATATTTGATCGAGGCCGGATACTACCTCAACGGGGCCATTCCTCAGATTACCTTGAACCTCAACCACATTACAAAATGGGCAGACTCTATGAAATACTAGTAAACCCCTGCAAATCTCAGGTTATTTTGATTGGAAGTCAGCGGCTAATGTCCTCTATCAATATACAGGCGTTAGCTCGTATTTAAATTAACCATAATGTCATAATGCCATAGAATACCTACTCTAAAATTGTAACAAAATTGAGTTTACTCCTCCATGATCGTCTTTCTTGACAGGCACAAACTAATGAAGTCAGTAGACGAATCCGCTTAGGCTTTCATGCATGGCCTTCGACGGCTACATAAGTTATTGTCAATATACAAAACTTACTCTCGTTCAGGTCTTATTATTATCCATATTGGATGAAGCAGACACCCTCAGAGCACCCTGGGAAAATTAGGCAGCCTACAGAACTTCTGAATAAGGTACCTACATCTTTATTCTGCGCACGTCGATTACGTATCGTAGTATCGCAATATGGTTAAATACCTGAGGATTCGCGAACGCATAAATGTGCACGTCCTTTCATTGTGATATAGTTACGCTGATCACTGACTGACTGGGTAACGCTGTGGCATTGGCGCCCGATGCGATATAAGGCTGGTTTTCTTCTCATGCTGACTGTCGGCGCTGATAGGTCAATATGTATGTATTACTAGAAGCGTTTCTGATTAAGGCGCAGCTTCCCCACGAAACAACAAATAATACCATTTTTGAACATCTAGTGCGACGTGCCCAAATTGTTTAAAGAGCTGAAAAAATACACGACAATGCATTCGCCCACTCCGCTAAGATGACAACGGCGTTTTTTAAAACCTTAAACGTGGAACTGATGACGCAGACAGTCTGGATCTTGCATACTGCGATTTCTTTTTGTTTCCTCTTCTATTCTTTTTCTTTCCCAGAAGCGGTGATAGCATTCCGAGAAGATATTCCGAGAAGCCATTGAGGAGACCTCTAAAGAAACTGGGCCAACTGTTATCCTAATGGTTTTATATATTGAAAAAGTGTATAACTTGTCAGGGAGACTACTTTGAAAAACAGTAAATACAATATACACATTATAAGTGTATTTACTTTATAAGAATCCAGACACTTTCATTATGGCCTAAGTATAATACCTGCATTTAAGGTAGGCAATAAGTTCGTCGTTGTACAATTTTATGATCATTAAAGACTTTTTGTATTGTATTGTAGAAACAATGCGAGTGCAATAGTATTTAGGGAATAACGACTCCCATTTTATATTTTATCAATATAATAAAATGCAGTGTCCCAAGACTAGTCCTTCTATATAGGCGAACTAGGCGACCGCCTAGGGCACTTGAATTTAGAGGCCGAAAAACGGCGGTACAAGGCATTAGAACAGTAGCATGTATAGCGCGAAACGTTGCCGTCACAGAGCGATGTAGAGCGGTGACCCACAATACTATACCGACCAATTGGTTCCCAATGGTTCCGTGTAGCTTGGGCTTTAATGACCGCTGTGTGATCAGGTCGGCATAACTCGCGGGGCAGCTCCTATCCGGGAGTCTCCAAGAAGAAGGATCAACCCGGTGAACCCACTGTGCGGCAGATTTGGGGACTGAACCTCGGGCGGAACTGGACGGTTGACGCACTGGTCGGTTTACCAGCTGTGCTTTCAATCGACTGAGACCCGGAAGGGTCTGGGAATGTACATATGTTCCCTAAGACACGGGGGTAGATGTTCACCTAATATCACCTGTCCATCCTTAGAAACCACCATCCTTAGAAACCATCCTTAGAAACCAGCCATCTAATCTCCGGCGATTACGCTGAGTATAGGGCGTCCGCGATATTACATTAGGTAGAGGACGTGCAAGCGACTTCGAACATGCTACCAGACGGGAGGTCGGAGAAATCTTATCACACCTGGGAGTCAGGGGGTGAGGCTGCCCGCTGCGTGGCAATCCCCAGTGCCTTGCCATAAGACGTCGGTCTCTGACGGGCATTGGCGGAACTGGATAAGTGGATCGTCTTCGTCCTTGAGTTCGTCTCTGGGCGAGAAAACGATAGATTTCGGTATAACGTCCAGAGTCAGCGGGTTCGCTCGTAGCATATGACACCTTCCAGTGTAATGACCATAGACAGTATCACAATCTTTACCTACTCGTATATGGAAACCGTAACGGTGATCTATGGCACAGACTTACGTATAGCGGGGTGGGCTGGAGCACAACTCGAGTTGTCTCCGTCCACTCTCAACCGTTTGCCCCACATAAGTCGACTCGCCGCCCCGCCATAGTAGGTAGTGTCTAGTGTGCGAGAAATACAGGTTACACGACAAGGGCGCTTGTAGTAGGTGTGTTGCATCTTTTTAAGTTTGTTCAACATTCATCAAATCTCATTTTATCCATCAATCCTAACATTCTTCAACACTTCATTTATCAAATACATGCAATAAAATCGTCATAGCCACGAATTTGTAATCGCCCACAACATGGGAAAAGGAGCCGTGAATTTATTAGATAAAATGACAACTAGTCAAGAGAAAGACAGATACATAGTACCTATATAAAGAACGTAGCTATTGATTTGTTTTTCAACGCATTACACAGCTATGGTGAATGCGCTGGTCTTGTACCAAAAAGCCACGAAGAAAAAATCCAAACACGATTTGGAAAAGCAATACTGCGAAACTTTTGCCCGAAAGCGTAAGGCAGAAACCAAGTCGAATTAACACAAGCTATCATTGTCAAAGAAACCTGGAACCTGTTTATAAAGAAAACATAACATATATGGGCAGAAAACTGGCTAAGAACAATACGAAAAAAGTTAAAACATATTGTGAAGACTGTCCGGAAAAAAATATTTGTTTTGCTTTGCTTTCTATGTTTTCTTATGCACCATTACGTTCTTACGTTCGCACGCACCGTTAAAATTTCATGTTCATTTTTAATTATTACCTTTTCTATAATCTGTTAATTTTTCATAATAAAAAATATAAACGGAATGATTCTCGTGTGTCGACTAATCGACATAACGTTTCAACAAATAACTTTGTGATGTGTGTTGATCTATACAAACTGGGCCACATGAGTCACTTTCCATATGATAAAACGTTGGATCAGTGGATTGAAAGCAGCTCGCGCTTGCGTTCACCAGTGTCTCCCACGGCCTAAACGGCACATATTACTGTCATTCACCGGTGTCCCCCGTGACTTCAATGTATGCTTGTACATTTTTACGTGGCGTTTAACATGTTAAAGCGGTCCGAGCAGGTGTTCTTTAAATAAAGTAAATAAAAAAGTACGAATATCATTAAATTGCCTTGTATTTCTACATTTTTAATATCAAATATCAAATAAGACTTGACATACTTACTAATCAACTTGTCGGAGGTCAATTTGTTAGACATTATGTTTGACAAATGCGTAAATTAACATTAAAATATAAATTGCCCGAAATTTTTCATTAACTTTTATAGTTTATTTTAATCTCGTGGGTTGTTGTTGGGTAAATTCGTACTCCATCGTAGATGGTTTAATGAAATGACGTGCAAATTCTTGATAATCAGTGTATTGTTAATATCTATAGAATTGGTTGCAAAGAGCACTGATGCGCAACATGGTTTGTAAACAACTTGATATTATGAACATGCTGTACCCGCGGCTCCGCCCGCATCAAAGTCGCCGTATTGTAGAAAATTTGTTTTGTTTATCATTTTTATGCTGATATATAGTGCATTAAAGACATGTGCCGATGAGCAGTACATTTTAATACAGGCGGTGCAGAGTCTTATGAGCACGAATAGCGCAGCAGTGGTCGGTCTTTTCGATACATATATCTCTAAGAAGGTATAGAGGATGACAATCGCCGTTATTCGTGTAAACGACAGCTTATCGAAGAGCTTCTGTGTACATGGCAATTTTAGTCCAGGCAGCAGGAACAAGAAGAGGAAGATTTCTGCTGGGACTGACGCGCCAACATGCTACTTATACATAGTTGCCCGAGCGTAAAACACCGTTGACGGAGATCAACATTTGCTACCTCCAGCGTTTGTCCTTGGGCTTTGTTCAATGTCATTACAAAACAAAGTTTTTGGGGAAACTGTAGGCGTTTAAATTCGAAAGGAAAGTTTGATGATATAATAAGTATCCTTGGAATTTCTAACTTTTGACCATTAGTAAACACATGAGCACGTTCATTTACGTTGAGCGAAAGCTAACGTTCATAAGGCCCATTTTTATACCCTTCCGATATATTTGGAATATATTAAAGTTATGGATAAGTTATAGATTATAAGATATAATAAGTAAAACATAGTGTTTTCAGGATTTTCAATTTTAAATTTCAAGAAAATTTGAACAATATTCACCCATATAAGAATGTCCATTTACAACTGCAAACCTTTTTTTTTCGATTATAATATTTTATAAGTAGACTTTTATAGGTAACATAGCAAGTTTTTAACAACATTACATTTCATTACTAGGCCTAATGTTTATTATTCATCATAATGTTTTTAGTAGAATATTTTAGACTGGAATATGTTACATTACAGGTTTTATTCATTTACATTACATTACATACTATTTTTCCATATGTTTGCTGTAGTTCTAAAATAGTTTTCGTCATCGCCATAATTGAAAACTTCCTCAATGTCATTATAAGGGTCATGTATATAGATCACTGTTTTTTAGGCAACACTATGATGTGGCAGCTTCTTCGTCCATTTAGACAAATAATGGAGTTTCATTTGCCATGAAAATAGAATCTTTATGAGCCATAGATACATTTACCTTGACATTCACATTGAAATTGGCACAAATTTGTCATTAAGGCCCCTATTTCACCAGGACACCAAGGTGGCGCAACAAGTCGCGCTACCAACAAAATGTATACAGCTCTTTGGATGGTACCTTGCCTGGTGTCCGCTTGGTTGCGCAACCAATTTCGTGGCGAAACCAGCATCGACGCGTGCACAGAATATTACGGGTCACGCTACCACGCTGGTTGCTCAACCACAATATGTATAGCTCTGTATGGCATCTCACTCACTCAGCCATCAGCTGCGATACAACTTGCGCTACCACTCGCGCTGCCAGTGTCGGGTTATTATCGAAATACAAAGTAGACCATCTATTTGCGATAGTTCCTCGCAGGATTATTCCAATAGAGACTTGAAAATAAAATGCTGGGAGAAAGTTGTCGATTTATTTGTTGACGAGTTACTTATTGTTGACGATTTATGTTGACGAATTGTCCTTTTGTAGGGCGATCGGCTACGAAAGGATGAACCCACCACTGTTTTTCCCTTTAATTTAACTTTATTTTACGCCGTACGTTCAGAATAAGTGCTAACTTTCCATTTTGAAACTGTGACGATTCTGGCGTCTGCTCTGGTGTCTCTCTGGTATCTCGGTTGACCCTCAAAGACACCTCGGTTGCCCGACTGGTGCGTCACCGTGGTGTCCCGGTGAAATAGGGGCCTAAATGCCCTTTTCAAAGTGACTCCTCCATTTTTGCAATTTCAATCCCATTATTCGATCGTGGTGTAAGTATGGGTAAAAATTGTTACGTTAATGTGGATCGTCGTCGCCATCGCAGTAGAAGAAGTGAAGCCGACATTTGGGCCTCCGGATTTGAGGCCTCCCGCTTTCTTTCTAGCAGCAAAGATTAAAATGTTCTTCATTTGTCGGCGAGAAAATTTTGCAAGATAGCTCTAGGTCGATTAGCACTATATATTTT
>JAOPUG010000007.1:9213974-9225850 GCA_027564375.1 Micropterix facetella | reverse complement strand
GAGCTATTCAGAGGATAGTTCATGTTCCCTCTGTAGCAATACCCCTTGCATAGCTATACATATTTTAGCTGGGCGCAAGTCGGCCTTAGATGAAGACTGGTACACCTACCTCCATGACAAAGTCTTTGTATAATTAGAGTACCAATTAGCCTCTCAGTGGCTCCTACCAACAAGGGTTTCACAGTACCCTCCAAACACCCAATACGTTTTTTAAGGGATGGCACAAAAGGCAAAAAACATTCCACTTCAACACGCTGGAGCTATTCAGAGGATAGTTCATGTACCCTCTGTAGCAATACAGCTTGCATAGCTATAGACATTTTAGCTGGCTGAAAGTCGGCCTTTGATCGAGACTGGTACACCTACCCCCATGGCAATGTCCTTGTGTTAATTGCGTACTAATTTGCCTCTCAGTGGCGCGTACCAACATTGGGTGTCAAAGTACCCTCCAAACCTCCAATACGGTTTGTAAGGGATGGCTCGAAAGGCAAAAAACATTCCACTTCAACTCGCTGGAGCTATTCAGAGCATAGTTCATGTTCCCTCTGTAGCAATACCCCTTGCATAGCTATACATATTTTAGCTAGGAGCAAGTTGTCCTTAGATCCAGACTGGTACACCTACCCCCATGACAAAGTACTTGTGGTATTAGCGTACCAATTAGCCTCTCAGAGGCTCCTACCAACAAGGGTTTCACAGTACCCTCCAAACTCCCAATACGGTTTGTACAGGATGGCTAAAAACAGGCAAAAGTCAAAAAAACATTCCACTCCATAACCTTTCTCAATAATTGAGAAATTCTGTAGGTTGATTCAGTCTCTAAGCAGTATCATTTTCCCATAAGTCTCGGATGCATAGCCTTCCGTTGAGATATAACCCGTTACTCCTTATCTCGGAAGATAGCCCGTATAACATTTCAATATCCACAAAGACCATGAGTACAAATGCCATCACCTAAAACAGCTTCGCTGCTCACCTTCATGCAGTGGAAGTTGGAGCTCGTGGCCTGCGAGCCAAATCCCTATTTCATCTCTTTAACGATCTTTATCTCTCAAGGAAAATAATCAACTTTTTTATAAAATAAATCAAAAAGTGCAATTTCCATATTGCAAATTTTATGTCCTTGAAGGGGGAGTGAATGAGTGGTAAGGTGTATGCTCATATTGTGGCAAGATAGCTGTCTGAAATCTACTACAGCCTATCGTTACTTCGGAGTCCACTGCTCAACCCTCGGAAGTGTAATAATAATATTATGATGCGACTATAGTCGATAAATTCCATGTCAGCTGTTTCGTTTGTATTTATTATATTAGGTGGCATCAATATTATTACAATTAAAACAATGTTTTTTTCTTACTTAAGATGTTGGATGAGTAAATTCTGCATTTGTTGGTGGTAGTGCGTAGAAGCGAGGGCCGCCGATATGACAGAACCGATCTCACCGGCGTAAACAACAATCGGGATGAGACCATCCGAAAGGATCATACCATTCTTTAAAAAAAATAATCAATATGTATTAGGTAATTTATGGTAACCCATTGTGAACAATGTGGTTAAAACCTGTGAATAGGATGCAACAGCAATGGGGCAACAAAGATACTAATAAAAGAGCGGAGTATCTTCTGGAATACCTGTTCATAATACAGTTGCACGTTGTTAATCAGGGGTCCGAACCCACATATGTAACATTGAATTTTTTTACTGTAATAGATATCGCACTCGCGGTCTACAAAGCTGCGGATTTGATATCAAACTGAAGAGTAATGACAGAAGCATCATTCTCAGATCATAGGTGGATATGTTTCAAAATGGAAGGAGGTAAAAGCTGCCCCAGAACATACAGAAATCCAAAGCAAACCAACAGGAAACTATATCGAGAAACTAGGAGGCGATACTAGGCGGCATTTTCAACCTCTAGAAACATGTAACCAGTTGTAGAGGTAAAGGAAGCGGTGGTCAAGCTCCGTCCTATGTAATAAAGTCATACGATGAATCCTGTCCAATAAGGACTTCTGACAATAAGGGTAACTCCACATGATGGTGGAATCTGGAATTCGAGGAAATGTTAGTCAAGCTCCTTCCTACAAAATAATAAAGTCATAAGAGGAACCCTGTCTAATAAGGACCTATGACAATAAGGGAAACTCCACACGATGGTGGAATCTGGAATTCGAGGAAGTTTTGGTCAAGCTCCGTCCTACATAATAATCATATGGCTCCTACACGATGCCCAAGAAACCCGAAAAGAGATGATGCACAATTACCGAGGATAGAGAAAGTACTTATGAACTACTGCTCTAGACATAAGAGGGCAGTCCGATAAGTACTTAGTCTCACCGCCCGATGGCGCCACTATCGCAAGAGAAATTTACTATCGTGTAGTACATTCTCGTAGACGGCCACTGTCAAAATTTCAGCCGAATTGGACTCGTAGTTTTGTTTTGACCGCGTATGGAAGTGGGCGTATCAGCGAATTTTAGAAAAATGGAAAAAGAGCAATATCGGTCGGTGATTCGATTCTTGTTTTTGGAAGGGATATCGCGCAGCGAAATCAAAGAGCGCTTGGATGTTGTGTCCTGTGACTTTTCTCCTTCGATGGCGACCGTCAAAAATTGGTTTAAGAGTTTCAATTCTCGCACATCGGTTTTAGATGAGCCACGCCCAGGTGCCCCGAAAACGGCTACCACGGAGAATAACGTGACAAAAATCCACAATCTCGTATTGGCAGACCGCCGATTGAAGGTGTCTTAGATAGCTAAGATAGTAGGCATCTCAAAAGACCGTGTGGGTTATATCCTGCATGAAATTTTGGGCATGAGAAAGCTGTCGGCGCAATGGGTGCCGTGCTTGCTCATTCCGGACAACAAGCGTAACCGTGAGACCACTTCAGAGCAGTGTTTGACAATGTTTAAGCGCAATCCGAAGGAGTTTCTGCGTCGTTTCGTGACCGTCAACGAAACATAGATCCACTGGTACATACCAGAGACCAAGGAACAGTCGAAACAGTGATCTTCACCCGGCGAACATGCTCCGAAGAAAGTGAAGACTGTCCTATTGGCCGGAAAGGTTATGGCCACCGTTTTCTGGGATTCACAAGGTGTGATCACAGGGCTCTACTATGCCGAATTATTGGGCCGATTCAACGCCGAATTGCAGAAAAAATGGCCCCATACGACGAAGAAAAAAGTGCTCTTCCACCATGACAACGCACCGGCTCACATCTCCGCCGTCACCACGGCCAAATTGGTCGAATTGGGCTACGATCTGCTGCCCCATCCACCGTATTCTCCAGATTTGGCCCCGTGTGACTTTTTTTTGTTTCCAAACATGTAAAAGTCACTCGCCGGGCAGAAATTTAAGTCGAATGAGGAGGTCATCGCCGCCACGGAGGCCTACTTTGCAGACCTCGAGAAAACATATTTTTCAGACGGGTTAAAGAAGTTGGATCATCGCTGGGTCAAGTGTATCGAGCTAAAAGACTATGTTGAAAAATAAATCGCCACTTTTCCAAAATTTTCGTTTTTCTTTAGTAGGCTAAGTACTTATCGGACTGCCCTCGTACTTCTCGGGGTGCGAAGTAGCAATGATTCATATTTGGCCAGAGCATTACTTAGAGTGCAGAGAAAGAGCTACTAGAGACAACAACTGGCAAATAATGAAACCATACAATTTATACGTTGGCCATCGCATTTATGTCCACTCGGATAGCCAGGAAGCTCTTTTGGCATTATCTTCAGATACTATTAGCTCAAGGTGCAAAACTGTATGGCACTTTTGAACTCCCTGGGCGAAAAGAACAGGGTAGTTCTGAGATGGGCTACCAGTCATGGAGAGATCAAAGCCACGAAAAAGCCGACGAACTTGCAAAGGCGGGAGCAAAAGGAACGCTACATGCTCCTGAACCATGCTGTGGCGTACCAAAAAGCCTAGCAAACAACCTCTGTTTGGAACAATCCTTTAACCACTGGAACAGTGTGCCAGGCTTGAATCATTCCAAAACGCTAATCAAAGCTTAAGACCGTAAGACTACTCACAAGGCTTTAGCGCTAAGTAGGAACAACTTACGCATACAAGTGAAAGCACTCACAGGACACTGTAGTCTGAATAAACACATGTTCACCTTCAAGGTCCGAGATACTACAGTGTGCAGGTTCTACCAAATAGCAGACGAAACTCCCCTGCACCTTGTGTGTGAATATGGTCCACTGATGTATAAAAGAAATATCCACCTGGCTAACTATTACCTCCAACCTGAAGAGGTAAAACAATTCAGTGCCAAAAGCTTATTGCGGTTCTTAACTGACGCGAAGATAAGCACGGAAATATAGTAGGTAGCCATCACAATAGACCAGGGATAGTCGCAGTGATACAAGGCTACAACAGCCTAAACACAAAAGAAAAAAAACCATATGATGGACAGTGAAGCCTTTTCTTTCATTCAAATCCTATATGGGATTGTTCCAACCCTACTGCAATAAGGACAGCATAATCATAGAATACCTAGCGAGCATTTATAAAGCTTGTTTGGCCTTCCACTACACACCTTTTGCATGGTTCACACCAAAACCTGGCAAGACCGACTATACATAACTGAAATCATTCAGGCTTATAAGCTTCACATCCTTTCTATTGAAAATACTAGAAAGGCTTTGTGATAGGAATGTTATAGACGAGGAATTAGCCCACAAGCTACTCCACTAGAACCAACACATCTATCTCCCAGGCAAATCGACAGAATTGACATTACACAATGCAGGTGGTCAGATGACTTGCTATCCCTTCGCTTATCATCATAATCATAGGTAATTCTAAAAAGGTCCGCCGTGCTATAGCATAGCTTACCTGATTTGCTGGCTGCGAGTTTGAGAGCAACTGTAAAAGAATTGCCCGAACGCTTTTTCTATCACCTTTATCTTCGTCATCTTCCACTAAAAAAAAAAAAACAATGAAACTTCTATTGAAGAGTTTGCTAATATTTGAATATTTATTAATTACCTGCATGATCACTCTCGGAAAGCATGACCGTCTTATTTGTATCTGAAAAGAGAATATCTAGTGAAAGTTCAACAAGAGTGAGAACAAGATGCTCGAAATTTTACAAAAAATGGGAATAGATGACAAAGACTTACGTTTCATTACTATTATTATATTACCAAAGAGTGCACATCAAGGTTGACCAGGATATTTCTAAGTAAGTGGAGATAAAACGCGGAATCAGGCAGGGTTGCATAATATCCCCTCTGATTTTCAATATTTACTCTCTGAGTTCTTCTTTAAGGAAGCGGTACATAAATTAGAAAGTGGGGTCCGAAACGTAAATAGGGTAAATATCAACATATAAGATACACCGATGATACTGTATTAATTCCCAGCATGAACGCCAGCTCCTGATTGAGAATATGACAAAAATACATGACGAATATGGATTGAAGTTTTGAATTGAAACACCACAAAGACCATGCACATGATAGTCAGTAAAAAGTTAGTAAACATACCTACAGTAACAGCTTATGAAATTCAACTGGAGAAGACCGATAATAGTATTTACATGGCGATTTATATGAACAATGGAATAAAAACCTGGATAGAAATTTTAGAAGTGCATTCTTTAAGATGTAAAAGGTATTTTTCAAGCGAAACATCAACCTACACATGAAGATCAGACTACTAAGAAGTTGTGTATTCTCAATATTGTATGGGATTGAAAGCTGAACACTTATTGAGTTTTTTGGATTTGAGTACAGTACAGATAGCTTCGCAAATAACAAGGCCCTACGAAAATTGTGATTTTAAATTTTTAATATGGTAGTATGGTTTTTATCCTTGATTTTTATCTGATTATAATTTGCCTAACTAATAAGACTGGTTCAACAATTTTTTTTAGAATCAAAACATTTTTTAATTCATTTCAGTTAGTTTTGATTTGAGGAGATGGGTGACGGGGGCCCAATGTCCTCTTCGCACCAGGGCCTTTGTTTGACCACCTAGCTGCGCTTTGATTTCATCATAGGATTCTAACCAAAATCTTTTCTCTGTTTCTTTTGGTATATTTCACTCTGCATGAGCATGTTTTTTTGTATTTTGGATCATTGAATAGGGCAAAATATGAACATTTATAAAAATGTAATTTAAAAACATATTACCCGAGGAATATTCGATGGTACCAACATCCGGCGGAGTACTATCTTCCAGGTCATTTTTAGCTTCGTTAGAACCTGAAATCAAAAGTTAAAGTACAATCATGAACATTGGAAGAGTTAAGAAAAAATAATTTAGGGATATATAAGAGAAATATGACAAGTTAATTCGATTATATATTTTTTAATTATAGGAAACATTTTTTAATTAAATTGATTACTCTGCAAAAAAAATCCAGCTAAATTTTGATTTCTCCTTGCTAAGTAATTCCTTTCACTACTACATTTAACACTTTGACGGATATAATGACAAATCCCATTGTAGGGCTTTTCAGTTTTGCAGCACAACGTGGGATCATGTCGCCTCTTTCGTCCAATTGCTAAGCAGTCTGTATACCTGTGCTGCCAAATGAAGGTTGGCCAGCCCGCTTTTACATCCTTGATGGTTTTTATTCCCTCCATCAAACATATCCAAATGCAACGGTAAATCGTCGCCGCACAAGGCCCCATGACTTTAGCGCTTGCATGCAACCAGTGGATAAATGGGTGATTTTTGTGGTGCTTCGTGATTATTCATGAGAAGCAATAATCAAGATTATCACCAGAATCCATATCATTACAGCTCGGATCTGTTGTTTGCCGAATTCAGAGAGATTGACGTTAGACAAGGGAGACATTATTTAAACATTTTCATAATAACAATTGGGAGAAGTAGATTAGAAACGAATGCAATTATATAGAATTGACATGAGGATCTTTATATCAATGTTGGAAAAAATCCAAAATTATTTCTTACGCTTCTTGTATTTCAAGCAATACGGATACTATTCGTATTTATACCCTAATAGTTTTATATTAGGCGTGGTGGGCTATAATTCCTAATTGTGCAAGTAAATGCTCTCCATGGCCTACGTTTTTAGGCTGATCCGTGGCAGAGTTGATAATCCTAGCTTGCTAGCGAAGATTTGTCTCATTGTTCCGGAAAATTATAACCGAGCTCGATCACATCATCTATTTGCGGAGCCGTCCTCGCATACCAACCTAAGTTGGTGGAATCTGCTTAAGCGTGATTTGTTTATAATTCTAAATAACTGCGATAGTTTTCCAATTCATGGTTTCCTAGTATGTACTGTTTTCTCAGTGTGTTGATAATTAATCCTAAATATTTTGTGGTCTTTCTCTTTTTTAGGGGAGTGTATGTGTAGTTTTGTAGTCGCATTTATGTAGTGTTATGCAGCAGTCAGTCGTTGTTTGCTGCCTTTTGCCGATACTGAATGTCAGTTATTTTGTGTTGTCTTTGTTAAGAGTCAATAGATTCTGATGTTTAATCTCATGCAGACTGGTCTCCGCTAATTCGAATGCTGAAATCTATATATTTAGGATGGAATAAAACTTGGTATTATCGGCACAGAATACAGAGCCTGGAATTTGCAGTTGGCATAGGCCATTAATGTATATTAAAAATAGTATCAATGCCAGTATGCTACCCTGTGGTAGTCTGAAAATAAAGGGCAGGAGTCGCTTATTATGTCGTTCAGCTTGACCCGTTGCATTAGCCACTGGTGTGACAAAACCAATCTAGTAGTAGTTTCGTTAGTAGTTTGTCATGTGCTACCATATGGAAAGCTTTCACCTGGTCAAGGAAGATGCCGATACAGTGTTTATTCCTATTCAGGTTTTCTATGACAAATTTAGTTACTTCGAGGATTGCATCGGCCGTTCCTCATCTCGATCTGAAACCATACTGACCGTATGCTAATAGGTTTTGTATCTGTAATTTGTTACTGGTTTTCTGAATAGTTTATAAAGTAACTTACTCCGTTTGTCTATTAATGATATCGGTCTATAGTTTTTAGAATCAACACCTCTGTATATTGGTGTTACATTTGCCATCTTAAATATGTATGGAATTTGTCTGGTGTAAAGTTTGTTACACTAAAATTTTCCGGGATGAATAAGAAAACATTAGAATGATTGTCCAAACATAAATTCCACTCCTCCATGGTGACCTCGGAAACATGTTTTTAATATTCTTCAACAGCCTTCTGGCGATGAAAATTGTTGATCGCGTAATTGGTTATTAATTTTTGAGAACAAGAAGTCACAAGGTGCCAAGTTGGATTGTATGCAGGATAGTTCATGAGTTCTAGGTTTTTCACCTTCAAACATTCATTTGTCTGTGTGGTCTTGTGAGAGCTGGCATTGTCATGGTGCAAGATAACACGGCTATTACAGTTGTTTTTACGGAATTCTTCAACAACTTCCGGCCAGCAAATGGTCGTTTACCAATCAGCATTCAGGTTACGATGATTCTCCTTAGCTCATCATCCGCTTCGCGGCACTTTGCACGTGCGTCACTTTGGTTGGGTTCGGCTCATCTCGAAAGATCCAAATGGTTGATCGCTGCTTTGTTTTGGGGTCGTAGCTCTAAATTCATGTTTCGTCACCTGTTGCTGTATTCGCGACCAAATTTGATGCCCCTTTATTGAATCTGGTAAGCATGGCATTATACCAAGTGATGCGTCCCATTTTTTGAGCCTCGGTCAAATTGTGTGGGATCCACCGTGAGCATAGCTTTCTCAAAGCCAAATGTTTGTATAGGATTGATTGTATCTGACTCATGCCTATGTCTAAGGATGCCTGAATCTCATAGTCTTTCTTTTTTGCTTCCTCACCTAAATAAGTTTGAAGTTAAGCGAGGCTCTGTTGACCTGTCGAATTACACTTAAAATCATACAGAAAAAAATTCCATGAGTTAAATCCATCGCAATGCAGACATGCACTTTTTGTAATTGCGCCATAAAGAAAAACCAAATGATGGTTACATAAAACAAACTTTAATGTACAGCCAAAGAATTCCATTTCCAAATATTATATTTATCTTTTTTAAATTGTTTATATAAGTGGCCAGTTTGGGAAACTCAGTGAGACCGATGTATATAAGAATCAGATGATATACTTCCTAATACTTATTACAAAGTTACTCTATATTGAATTAAGTATATACCTATAGTTTCCTGAGGAGTTTTCGATGCTTTAATCGCCGGACTCAGCCACTTTTCTGAGGCATCTCTTAGCATTTTCTCTGCAATGATTAATCCGTCCGATATTGACCATAGAATTTTAACAACACCTGCAACGACCAAGAATAGTGAGTATTTGAACACATAAAAAACAATCAACAAAGGCTTCAAAAAAAGGGAAGTAGTATAGACTTTGATTTATCTACAGCCTTGACCAAAGTATTAGGCATTCATTAAAAATCTAGTTATTATAAAATATAACTGAATTGTAGTGAAACAAAATTGTTGGGCTAACTTTAGCCTTAATTACTGGAGGAATAAAAAAGCAGAAAATTATATATTCAATCAATGTTGCATACAAACGCACGTTCATCATGTAAATGCGTCATATCTACAACAAATATGTGTCGTATCTACAATTTGATTTGATTTAATTTAAATACATTAGGTGCACCCAATTACTTTCGTAATGCGGCCCGTGTATGTGGACGCAACACAAGCTTTGATAGCTGGTTTACTTTATTAGACTAGTGGTAACAAAACCCAACGATTAAAAATAATATATATATATATATATATTTAACAAGAGATTTTTCATTAAATATACCTAGATTCTCACTTACAGAATAATGCGTCTATACTTACCACAGTTTGAGTCTTGCGTTTGAAGCGATGATGACGTTAAATTAAGTTGAATTTGCTCCATGTGCTGCTTAAAAGCTGCCTGATCTTTCTCCACGTCAGCTTCATTCAGACTGCTGAATACCTCATGTCCTGAACAAAAAACAGTCTCTTCAGAGTACCGAACTAATAGTCTGTGGAAACTGCGTCCGTCATTTTGTGTGTACATTTCCACCAGTTTGTTCTGGGTGGTTTTTGTTTGTTTATAAATTATGAATAAAACATTGATTGAGCGGACATATGTTTATTATTAGTTAAAAAGCGATAACTAAACTTAATTTTCATAATCATATTTTACATGTCTGCGTTTCTAAATTGTTGCAAAATTTGAATGAAATTCTTCAATAAAATTTTTCAAATTTAAGCAGCATATGTTGTTTTGATAGTAAAACCTATTAGAATAGTAAATTTCAATTACAAATAGATATATGTAAACATAAGGACACAAAATTTTGGCAAAATCATGCAAACTGTACGACATATCATGTAGGATTGGTTTTTTTTCTGACCGGTATTTATTCAGCTAGAACACTGGAATTTATTATAATACGTTTAAAATTAATTCTAGATTAGTCTTATTAAAAAAAAAATCTACAAAAAACAACAATTTTCAATAGATTGAAAATTAGATTGACTAGGGATTTGAATTTTTGCAGCAATATTGGTTGTCCTTATTATCTGTGCCCTTATTTACGGACCTTAAAAAAACAGTCCATATCGAAATAATTCCCTACAATAGCCATTTTCGTAGACGTATGAAAACATCCCCGAAGATTAGTCGGCGGACAACGCACTTTTTGCGATCTCCCCGGAGAGTCCGCAACTATAGAACACAACAAGGTATATCGATCGCAGCAAGGCATATCAAATTAGAGGTCTCCTCATTTTTATAAACTATCAAAAAATATTTTTTTGTGAGTTTTGCCATAATTTGTTTACCATACGCTGACTTTTACGATGACAATCATAAAACGATAGCTTTAATAACTCTCTTTTATAAGTTTATAAGCTTTAATAAGTTCTTATCATATCGTAACATTATTATGTTCCTAAAGTTGTACTTCATTTTCAAGATTTTTTTTTGTTGGAGAGGATCAGGAAAGTAGCCTAATCGGCCACATAGTAGCCACAAGCGTTTTTTGGGTCGACGCTGTGAAGTCAGAGGTAGCCTAAATGATCAAATTACACTTAATCTCACGACACTGAAATGCAGGACTAGTTCCTTTAGATTTTATTCACAATGAATCAAATCAAATACTTAATAAAATACAATTATATTCTTGCCTTTAAGAACCAAGTCGTTTACTTGGTTAATTAATGAATCTCTCATTTCTTTTGTATTGTAAGATGTTGAGATCGTCGCCGGGGGAAGGTTGACTTCCCAAGGTCTGATTTTGCTATATCTGTAACAAAGAAAATTTATCAGTTCTTGACATATGCACCCGATCCAATATAGAAGAAACCCAGAAACCGGGCAGATCTTGAGCATTCTTACTGCACGTCGAGGGCATGACGGATCGAATAAGGAAGATGCTGAACAAATACGTATAAAAACAATCTTCGGAGCGACCCTAAGTATATCTCGGTATCTGAGACCTGTAAAGGATGTAATACCGCTGCAAACCCTGAGTTTGTATAAAATCGAGTGTAGTTGTGGGTTGGTTTATGTCGGACAAACGAAGCGATCCATAGCGATACATCAATAACGAGTGGTGCCGTTTAAAACCCAAAGAATAATTTCAATTTCACCGCATGATCAAGAAAACCGATAAAATAAGAATCCCGAACTTCAATAGTGACCGATGACATCGATAGCACTTCGGTCTATCTCGGACAACGATGGTTGTGACATCGCCGAAACGTCAGGTGCTACAAACCTCTTATGGTGAACTCCGTTTTTGTCTTATTTAGAATTTTCTCATTTCGTTGTAAAAATCATAAAATATTCTACTGACCAACTTGCGTACACTCCGATTAAAGGTGAAGTAACATCATAGCGTTAGCCAATTTGCTATCTAATTATAGAACGAGATTG